>OVBX01000163.1:0-35466 GCA_900406325.1 Erucastrum elatum | reverse complement strand
AAAAAAAAAAAAAAAAAAAAAAAAATTCATACGCAATGCTCTCGAGCAAGAAACTAATGAACAGAGAAACAGAACAGCAGTAATGTTTTATATACTTACTACTTGAATTGTTTAAGCATGTCTTTGTGAATCCGGATGCAGAAGTCCTCAACTGTCCTTTTCTTGGAAGACAAGATAACAGGGTCATCATAATCTGGATTCATTGCCTTTGGTTTGGTGTAGATTCGGGTTAGATTCAAGTATTCCCATATCTTATCGAGAAGACCATCAAGATTCCATTCCAGATGCGCACTACATGATTATTCTTACAATGAGAAAAGGAACACTACTGATCGAGCAACCTGCCCGGAAGATTAATAATACTTACCTGACAGGACAGTAGTGAGGAAGTTTGTCCAAAATTTCAAGTTCCTCGAGGGTGATCTGATCGATCTTGTTGACAGCATAGATACAGGGCATATAGATCCGACTGCCCTCGATGACATCGATGAGGTCATCAGCGGTGGCATCATAGCGCAATGTGATGTCAGCGTTGTGCATTCTGTACTCACTGCAAATCGCCTTTACAGTGTCGAGGTCAAGGTGTGTGGTGGTGACTGTACACGTTAGATTGATACCACCTTTATCTTTTTTCCTGAACGTAAGGTTAGGTGGCTCCTTGTTCAACCTAATATTAGCATTACGCACGTGATGGGGTATCAGAATTTATACCAGAACTGATAAAGGAATTGGGGTGAACAAAAGGTTATATTTATATACCTTATTCCGAATCCTTCGAGCTCTTTTTCAATGAGACGCTTGTGAGTTATTGGCTTTATGGCATCAAGAACTATTAAGATGCAGTTGCAAGTCCTAGCAGTACTTATAACCTGGAAATAGCTAAGCGTCAAACACGACCAACGAGGTTCAAATTACAAGTTACATTCTGAAATTCAAGAAGTTTACCTGTCTTCCTCTCCCTTTTCCGTCCTTGGCACCCTCGATAATACCAGGAAGATCTAACAACTGCAAGGCCATTGAAGAGGACATCGAAAAGAGAATCATCAACATGATCCAAGGAAGAATTATAAAAAATATTTAAAAGATAAAGCAGGCATAGGAGTGAGACGCAGGGAAAGAAAATTAAAGGCTAAGACATGGCATATATAAGTCAACTATTGCATTGTCGTTCAAAAGATTCCAAGGCATAGATAACGTACCTGAAGTTTAGCTCCACGGTATGTAATAACACCGGGAATGCATGTCAATGTTGTGAACTCATAAGAAGCAACCTGAAAAAATAGTGAGTATCATTAGAAACTAGAGCATTAGCACTGACTCCAAGACAATATGTTGACCTATCCAAGACAATAATAACTTTTGTGTCAAATCAACTAGATAACAAATGACTTGAAAGTTAAGTTTGAAACTTCCAGAAGAGCTCTAACATTGACTAGGAAATGGTTCTAAAGAAGAAGTAGGAACAACCTCGGAAAAGGTTCCAGTGAGCTTGTTCAAGAGGGTGGATTTGCCAACGGAAGGAAAGCCAACAAGTCCAACTCTAGAATCTCCACTTTTGGTGACATCAAAACCTTCGCCAGCAGCAGCACCACCACCTTTGGTAGGTGGTGCAAGAAGGTCCCTTCTTAGCTTGGCAAGTTTGGCCTGTGAAATGGACCAATATAAGTATCATCAGAGACAAGTAAATGATGCGAGAGAAAGTAACAAAATTCCAATCTGACTTGTAAAACATATATGAAGCTATTTGGATAAAACATATCCACTGACTGGTAAAATACAAATCCATCCTAGTGCTAAAGTCCATATACACAGTTGTATCGAAACAGATATAAATGAATCTGCCCAATTTGCATTTGATGAGTAAAAAACAGCTCAACAATTCAAACCTTACTCTAAGCTACAAAAAAAAAAAAAAAATAGAAAAATGAAAACGCTATCGAAGGGAAGAGATATATACCTTTAACAAACCAAGATGATGAGAGGTGGCTTTGTTCTTCTGAGTCTTAGCCATCTACCCACACATACAATAAAACAGAACAATCAGTCTTTTTTCTTAATTCATATTACTAATTGAAATCGATAAATGTTTCGAATTTACAGCTCTATACATCCAGAACTGAAGAGGACAAGTGAAGTATCAGAGGATCGAGAGATTTGAGAGAGAGAAAAAAGGTTACCTCATCTTCGATTTCTTTGATCTTCTGCATAATAGTCGACATGGTTGCAGTCTTGCAGACTTGCAGTAAAGAGGTCACGGAGACAGCGTCAATGCAAGAGTTTGAACGCGAGTCAGAGGGAGACAGAACACCAGTATCAGATGTCGGAAGTGACGACGACGGACGGGAGGAAGCAGACAAATCCTCTCACAGGGTTTTCTTAGAACCGAAAGTGACTAAAACTGGGCCTCATCAAACAAGATCATGGGCCCAAATAATAACTAGATGATAAGAGAACATTTAGTTTGGTTAAACACTGTTCTGTTATTTTTTTTTTTTTTGAATTCAAAGTCGGTTTAAACAACTACATAACGTTTTCAGGCAGCTTCTCCCCTGCAAACAACCAGTTTCTAAACTCAAGGGTCAAGGTGAAACTGAGGACCGAACCGGGCTTTCTCTCGGTTATCCTTGGGCTTTCTCTCGGTTATCCTTCAGCTTCTTCTTGAGATTGGCCATTCCTGCTTTCTTCTTCGGCTTGAACTTACTTGTATTGTAGCACTTGCTTTCTAGGCTTCTCCACTTCTGGTTCACTCTAGCACAAAAAGAATGATTCAGAACATCACAGTGTGGTCTTACTGTTTCTGCTTCTTGTATCAGTGCTGCTTAGCTTCATCTCATGGAACTTCACTGACACAGAGATTAACTCTTTCTTCATTGATCCAATCAGGCTTGATACCTCTTTTATGTTTCTCCTGATAGAAAATGAATTCTTGCATGGATACTTAACTAAACCCTTTTATCTGCAAGAGCAAATCGTCTAACACTTCACAAATCTGATTCGCCTTGCGGTGAGATTTATCCTTGGACAAAAAGATATGAACCTCATTATCAATCTGAATCCAACTACGTCCAGGTTCTTTCACCACACCATCAAACTTCATTCTTTCTCTTACCTTCTTCGCATCACCCCACATACCCTTTGAAGCGTAAATATTAGAAAGCAAAGTAAAAGATCCACTGTCCGTTGGATCAGACGCAATAGCCATTTCAGCAGCATGCTCAGCTATCTCGATGTTACCGGTCTTTGCGCATCCACTCAGCAAGCTCCTCCATACTATAGCAGGTGGGTTTTTCGGCATTTTCTCAATTAACTCCCTTGCTTCGTTTAGTCTACCAGTACGGCTTAATAGAGATACCATACAAACATAGTGTTCGGTTTCTGGTTCAATCCCAAGTCGGAGCATAACCTCAAACTGCTCAAGCCCATCTTCCACGAGACCAGCATGGCTGCAAGCTGATAAAACTCCTACAAAGGTGATGTAGTTAGGCTCTATTCCTTCATGCATCATCATTTCCAGCATCTGAAGAGCTTTCCGGCCTTCTCCGTGATTCGCATAAGATGAGATGACAGAGTTCCAACAAACCACATCTCTCGAAGCTGCTGAACTAAAGGCCTTATAAGCATCTTCAGGACTTCCACATTTGGAATACATATCTAGCAGAGCATTTGTAATATAGGAGTTGCATTCCAAGCCTCTTTTCATAATCTGGCAGTGGAACTCTTGACCTAACTGAAGACTAGCCAGGTTACCAGCTGCTGTAACCATGTCGGCAAAAGTAAATTCGTCAGGTCTTTCCTTTAATAACTGAAGTTCCGGAAACAGATTGAGAGCTTCTTCGTTCTCTGACTGTTGAACATAACCTGAAAACATTGAGTTCCAGACAACAAGATCTTTCTCTTCCATTTCATCAAACACAAGCCTAGAATCCTTGACGGAGTAGCAATTTGAGTAAACATCAATCAAAGCACTTGCAGCAAATATATCTAAGTTAACCCCATATTTGAACATGAGCCCATGGATTTGTCTGCTAAGTTCCAAGCTTGATAAAGAAGCAGATGCGCGTAGAAGGCTAACGAACGTCAATAGGCTAGGTCGAATCGACCGTGACCTCATATCACCAAAGATGTTCAATGCGTCATGTAGCTCACTTTGCGTCCCAAGTCTCGAGTAACCTTCAATCAATGCATTATATATAATCACATCATCACCGGCGAAGAGGTCAAAAACTTTTCTGGCATCTGTCAAACAATCGCATTTCGCGTACATGTCGATCAAGCTGTTAGTCACATAGCTATCATTGCCAAGGTTAGCTTTCACAGTGTACGCATGAACATGTCTACCATATTCCAGAGCATGAAGTGAGGCACAAGATGTGAGTATGCTAGAGCAAGCATAGACATCTGGCTTCAAACCAAACTTCGAAATTCCAGAAAACAATTCCATTGCTTCCTTATGAAGAGAGCACTGCTTATAACCAGACAGTACTGTGGTCCACGATGTGATGTCTGCGTTCCACATTCCATCAAATAACTTACGAGCAGATGTAATTCCGCCACACTTCACATAAAAGTCTATAAGAACATTCATCAGTGAGGCATCCATCTCGTGTCCATGTCTCAAGATGTGCGCATGAATCTGCTTCCCACCTTCCACAAACGAAAGTAATGAACACGCGCCTAGAACCGTCGAAAGAATGTAACCATCAGGAACAACGTTACCCCCCATAAGTTGGTAGAACAGCTGCAAAGAAACATAGCTTCTTCCCATCTTTGCATACCCTTTGATCATAGTCGTCCAAGTCACTGTAGATTTCTCTGGTAAAGCATCAAAGACAAGCCTTGCATAATCAATATCACCTTCCTTCAGATAAAAACCGACCAACAAGGTACCAACATAAACATCCCGATCAAACCCACTCTTAAAGATAAAACTTTGCAACTGAAACACCATCGAACTTCCACTACTAACATGTAAGCAAGCTTGGATGAAACTAGATAAAATATACTCGTTGGGGCTGTTTTTTCTAGTTCTCCAGAAGTTTAAGAAAACGTCCAAAGACTCTTCGTAAAGCCCATGATGGTTACAAGCTGAAACCATGGTAGACCAAGTGACTAAGTTTCTGTCAGACATTTTGTCGAACACCTTACGAGCGTAGACCATATCACCAGCTTGCGAATACGATTTCATCAGAATGTTGTTTAGATACGTGTCTGATCCGAAACCAGAAACTATGATATGACCATGAACTGCATTGTGATGGAGCAATGGATCAATTGACGCACGGAGCTGCAAGAGACGAGCGAACTCGCGCCTTCCTCGGATTCCAACTGTAGAAGGAAAATCAGTTTCTATAAACTCCAAGAGACGTGAAGCAGAAGAGGACGACGAAGAGTAGAAACGTATCGTTTCTTGCACTTTACGCCACCAGCAGCCATGGCTTCTCATCTTACTTGCTGAGAGAGAGAGAGAGGGAAGAAAGAACATTTTTGAGAAATGATTTCATAAAATAAACATTCTGCCGTTTTGCTATTTTAAGCGAAGAAAGGACAGTGGATAGGATAACCAAAAACGGCACGCAGTTAGGCCTCTACCAACCATGAAAAGTCACAAGAATATTGTAGATGCCAGAACTTTTATCTTTCTCTGTGGTTTTTTTGATCATTTGTAACTTCACATAGGCTTTTAAATCGTATTTGGGATGCACGTGGTGAAGCATACACTAACGCCAGCGCTAGAGTCTCCTTAGAAAGTATAGTCGTCCTTTTCACTTTCCATGTTCTACAGCTTTACACAATCTCGACCCATTTTGTGACTAGTTTATTCCCAAATTGTTCAGATATTACATCGAAGCTGAGTTATAGAAATATCTCTGATCTTACACACCAACTGAAAACACCATTGAGGTATGTCTCATAACCTCAATGTTCATGTTCATATGTGTGTGCACTTCAGTTTGTTAGTTTTAATAAAGCTCTAATTGCTCAAACATTCATATCAGGCCTTTGAGCAAGTTCAGAGCTTGTCTGTGCCTACA
Source organism: Erucastrum elatum (assembly GCA_900406325.1). Lineage (NCBI taxonomy): Eukaryota > Viridiplantae > Streptophyta > Magnoliopsida > Brassicales > Brassicaceae > Erucastrum > Erucastrum elatum. The sequence continues at coordinate 29,434 of OVBX01000163.1, read as the reverse complement.
AGGAGTTGAGTTGGGAGAATGATCCTATTCATGGGCCGGTTAACCAGAGTTGCATTAGACCTCTTAAAAGCTTTGCATATAATATCAAACGAAACAATATTTCAAATAATCCAAGCTAATCAAACAGTAGCAGCAATAACAAGCACCAACTCATGTGACTTGGAAACTCTAAGAACAACATCAAACCACTCAATCTTACCACAAAGATCATACACGTCATGACTCTCAAGGCTAACCTCTGCGCACCAAACCATCTTGTTCTTAGAACCACTCCCAGGCACAAAAGTATCCCACACAACAGCCATCTTCCCACCGTAATCCGCCAAGTGAACACGGCAGCTGTTACCTAAAAACTTAACCAACCGTTCCAAACCCATCAACTCCCTCCAAAATCTTCCTTTATAGTCGTACCATTTAAACTCATTTAACCTTTCGTTATAAAAGACCAACACGTTCTTTATCACACAATAAGAAACCCACGTCCGACCCATATCCATTTCCATTTCCATTCCCAACGAGTCCTCCCATCTACCTTCTCTAGGGTTGTAAGCTACATGTCTCCCACCTCCTAACAAATGAAACTTACCTTCGATCCCTATGCCTTTGTACACAAGTCTCTTGCATCTCCGAGTCCCATGACTTGCCACAGACTCCCAACTTTGTGTATTTGGATCGAACACTTCTATACATTTCAACGAATCGCAATCTTCGCAGCCTCCCGCCACGTATATTTTCCCATCAAGAAAACTAGCCGTGGGGTGGTTACGAGCCACACGCATGGGTGGAGCCGTGCGCCACGTGTCAGACCGACAGTCCAAGAATGAGACTCTGGAGGAAGGCTCGTCGTCGATAGGCCCTCCGATAGCGTATATGTTCGAGTCGACAGCGACCACGCTCGACCAGTGAGCAGGAGGAGGAGGAGCATGGCTAGATGAAACCGGGACTAGTAAATGTCCGCCTGAGAAGTTTGTTAGTTTACGATCTGGTACTCTGCAGAGGGTGAACCATCGGAGGTTGGAGTCGGTGAGGGATCGCAAGCAGACGTAGAGACAGCTCTCTGTGCGGTTGAGGAAGGACCGGGTCTGGTAGAGTTCTGGTGAAGCGATGAGAGAGCGGAAGCTCTTGGAGACGAGGGAGAAAGTTGGGTAGTAGAGTCTTGACACGCGGCTTAGGAAGCTCAGAAGTATGTCATCGGGAAGAGAGGGGCTCGTGGTGGTGGTCGGAGAGACCATCTTGTTGTTCTGCTCATGCGGCCGTGTTTCCTCCTCGTTGTTCATGGCGACGTAAAAGGGTTTCTCTCCTAGTGAGAGAAGAGAACAAACCCTACACGGTCTTGGGTTGTTAGATCATTCGATTTTTGCTGCGTCTTTTTTTATTCATTGACGTTTAAATAAAGGCTATTTGATCTCAACAATTACGCAATCTCTAAGATATAGTATTAAAAAAAATGTAGTCACAGAAGACTCGATAAACAAATCTTTCACAAGTTTGACCCAGTCATCAAAGACAGCCTTGGCCAGAGGACCATACAAAGTCTTAAAGTTATATATTAGAAAGATTCTCAGATACATTAACAAAAGGCTAGTGTGTGTATTGTTTCAGTTATTCCCACGAATGAAGAGACAACATTTCATATACAGCACACAAAAAGGGGCTTCGCAGAGCCCACTTCACTCGTATACTCCCGTTTGTAACTAAAACAGAGGATCCTCTTATTGTAGTTTCAGTGACAATTTATTTTCTGGTTCGCTTAAGACAACAAAATCTCTGTTCTTTTTTACATCAATGACAAAAGTCCAAAGGATCGTACAATACAGTGGCAGAACTAGGAGGATTATGCTTGACAAGAGATTACACGAACCGAAAGAGATTATAGGATTACCAATAACAAGTGAAATGATGTCAACTACAGATTTCATTACATTCAAGTCGGTCTCATATGCCATTAATCAGACGGTAGCAGCACGAGCAAAGTCAAGTTCAAATGACTTGGGGACTGTAAGCACAGTGTCATGCCATTCCACCTTGCCCCACATCTCTCCATCGTTGCGCCTTTCAAGCGCAATCACTGCACACAAAATCATCTTGTCCTTGTATCCAGTGGAAGCCAAAACCCTCTCCCACAACACAGCCATCTTCCCACCATAATCCGCCAATTTAGGACTATTATTAGGGAACTTAGGCAGTCCTTTCACACCCTTCAACAATCTCCAGCGTCCAAGCTTGGGGTCGTACCATTTGAACCCACCTTCAGTGTATTTGCAGAGCACGTCGTCAATCACGGTATAAGAACGCCACGGCCAAGTCGCAACCATCTCCTCTCCCATCCTTTCCCATCGACCTTCACTAGGTTTGTAAGCCAAACCATTATGATTTCCAAAAACGTATACTTTCCCATCAAACCCTCCACTTTTATCTATCCGACGACCACATATCTCAGCGCCAGGGCCTGGCACAAGCTCCCACGTTTGGTTCTTTGGATCAAAAACCTCCATCCACTCGGAGGAACTGCTACCGTATTTGCAACCTCCAGCTACATATATCTTTCCATCAAGAACAACGGCCACTGGGCACCACCGCTTCACCAGCATGCTTGGACCCTCGCGCCACGTGTTCGACCGGGAGTCGAAGATGAAGACGCTAGACGAGGACTCCCCGGAATCTTTGCTGATAGGTCCGCCAATGCTGTAGATATCTGAACCCAATGTCACTAGACCCGACCAGCGGGCAGGACCAGGATAGGGAGTTGGGATCTTAGCTAAAACATGTCCGCTTGACTTCTTCTTCTTCAACTTCATGGTGGCGTCGGTGGTTCGGGTTCGGTCAGGTTTCAGGCAGAGGGTGTACCAGTGATGAATAGAGTCAGGACGGAAACGTAGGCACACATAGAGACAACTCTCTGTGCGGCCTATAGAGGAACGGGTCTTGTAAAGCTCAGGCGAAGCCAGGAGAGACGGAAGACTCTTTGAGACGAGTGAGAGAGTTGGATAGTAGAGTCTCGAGACGCGTGCAAAGCAGCTTAGTAGCAAATCATCGGGAAGGTAAGGGTTTGGGGTCGATTGCGGCGTCGGGGTGAACACAAGTGGCGGCGGCTTCTTCTTGTTCTTGGTTGTAGTCGTCCTCTTCCTCTTCTTCTCCTCGGGAGACGACATTGTCGGAAAACGCAGTTGTTCTAACTCCCTACTCTCTTCAGACAAAACTGTGCGAGATGGAGATGGTTCAGTTTCCTGAAACCTAATTTAAACATAATGTCGGTTTGCTTCGGTTCGGTTAAGACTTAAATTAACTAAACCAAACAAAACAATACACGCATTAGTAAACCGAGCCTTTCCGCAAATCCCTTCACTATTAGACCAGCCGATAACTGATTGTCATACCAAAACTCTAACTGATCGTCACATTCATTGGTTTATCAGATTGTTAAGAGAAGCAAGCAAACCCTTTGCAATGTTAAGTAAAATAGAAAAAAGAGAGCTTTTGTTCACTACACGAATGTGTTATGAATATGAAAATACCATTTAAATAAAGGCTATTTGTTCTCTTCGAAGAACTCTTATTTTTCCAGGCAATTTCTAAATTATTCTCCCTCGGTTCCGGAATAACTGATGTTTTAGTGATTTTTTTTGTGTCAACATACTTGACGTTTACGGAGTCCAATGCGAAGAATGACAGAAAACATGTCAGTAAGTGTTACTTTCAAGGTTTTTTTATAGTATGATTTTTCAAAAAAAAAATGTTTCAGAAGTTTGACCAGAGGACAGGACCCTATACAAGTCTCCACAATAATGAAATATATATACACTTCATCTTTGGATCCTCAGTTAGATGAACAAAAGGTTTTCTTTACATAAGCACACTAATCTAGCGTATGTATTGTTTCAGTTCTTACCACCAATGTAGAGAGAACATTTCAATACATCACAAAAACGAGTGGCTTGACAAATCCCACTCGTATAGTTCTGTTGCTGACTGAAACAGAGGATCTTATTGTTTCAGTGACAACTTATCCTCTTACTGTTTCAGTGACAACTTATTTTCCGGTTCCCTCATGACATTAATATAAGATAGCTTCACCTTAAACAACAAAATCTCTTGGTGTCGAGGTGTGGTGAACCTCTTTGGTTATCTGAGCTTTTTTTTTCTTTGTTGAGGAAGAGAAATTTCTTACCTCTGTTTAGCTCTTGGTGTCTGTTTTTAAGCTAGTTGTAGAGGGTGGACTTGAATGCTTGTTAAAGGTGAAGCTAACATGTTCTTTTGGTTAGGTGGGGTTGTTCTGTTTGCGTCAAAGTTTGTTTGGCTGTAACGAGAACTTCTTTGAACCACCATTGACACAATCAGATGATTTGCAAAAAAAAAAAACAACAACAACAAATATCTATTTTTCTGCAACTTGACCACTCATCTTTTTTTATCAATGAGAAAGTTCAAAGGATAATACAATACAAGTAGGGAGACCTAGGATAATTCTTAACTGGGGTTCACAAAAGAGATTATATGATATAAATAGGCTTAAACCAGCCATTACAAGTGAAATGATGTCTATTGCAAACGACTACAAAAAGATTCATCACATTCAAGTTGGTCTAATATGTTATTAATACAATCAGATGACTTGCAAAAAAAAGACCCCAACAAAATATATATTTCTGCAACTTGATCACTCATTTTTCATCAATGATAAAGTTCAAAGGATAGTACAATACAAGTTGGGGGAACTAGGATAATTCTTAACTAAGGTCACAAAAGAGATTATATGATGGAAATAAGCTTACACCATTACAAGCGAAATGATGTCTATTGCCCACGACTTACAAAAAAGATTCATCACATTCAAGCCGGTCTCATATGTTAATTCATTAGACGGTAGTAGCAAGAGCAAAGTCAACCCTACATGACCTGGGGACTGTAAGCACTGTGTCACGCCATTCCACCTTGCCCCACATCTCTTCATCGTTGCGCCTTTCAAGCGCAATCACAGCACACAAAATCAACTTGTCCTTAAATCCAGTGGAAGCCAAAGCCCTCTCCCAGAAAACAGCCATCTTCCCACCATAATCCGCCAATCTCGCAATATAGCGAGGGAACTTAGGCAGCCCTTTCACACCTTTCAAACCCTTCCAGCGTCCTACCTTGGAGTCATAACATCTGAACCCACCTTCAATAAAATTGCAGAGCACGTTGTCAATCACAGCATAAGAATACCAAGGCCAATCCGTATCCATCTCCCATCCCACCCTTTCCCATCGACCTTCACTAGGTTTGTAAGCCAAACCATCAGAGCCAAAGATGTATACTTTCCCATCAATCCCTGCGCTTTTACTTAGATAGTTACAGCCACATATCTCAGCGCCAGGGCCTGGCACAAGCTCCCAGGTTTGGTTCTTCGGATTGAAAACCTCCATCCAATTAGAAGAGTCTTTGCAGCCTCCTGCTACATATATCTTTCCATCAAGAACAACGGCCACTGGGTACTTTCTCTTCACCAGCATGCTTGGACCCTCCCGCCAAGTGTAGGACCGAGAGTCGAAGATAAAGACGCTAGCCGAGGGCTCTTCCCATCCGCCAAAGTTGTAGATATCTGAACCAAGCGTCACGAGACCCGACCAGTGCGGAGGACCAGAATGGGGAGTTGAGAGTTTAGCTAAAGCATACCCACTTGGCTTCTTCTCCTTCTTCAGCTTCGTGGTGGTTAGGGTTCGGTCAGGTTTCCGGCAGAGGGTGTACCAGCGAGGGATAGGGTCGGGACGGAACAGTAAGCACACATAAAGACAATTCTCGGTGTGGCCTATAGAGGAACGGGTCTTGTAAAGCTCAGGCGAAGCCAGGAGAGACGGAAAACTCTTTGAGACAAGTGAGAGAGTTGGATAGTAGAGTCTCGAGACGCGTGCAATGCAGCTTAGTAGCAAATCATCGGGAAGGTAAGGATTTGGGGTCGATTGCGGCGTCGGGATGAACACAAGTGGCGGCGGCTTCTTGTTCTTGGTTGTACTCATCCTCTTCAACTTCTTCTTCTCAGGCGACAACATTTTGTCGGAAAGAACAATCGATCAAACTCCGTACTGTCTTTTTCCAGAACTTCAGACAAAAGGGTGCGAGTTTATGGGCTTCAAACCCAAAATTTACCTTAATGGGCCTAACTTTATGGGCATATATATTATAGTATGAATTCTTTTCTTTGCAGATGATTGGCGGAGTATATGTATTTGAGCGTTTAAATAGTATTGATTAAAAAAAAAATAAAAGTAATTAAGAAGCGAGAGAGACGCGACGAGAATTGAAAACAGATCTAATCACACCGTCTCTCTTCTTCTCCTCCTCCTCTTGCTCTCTCGCATCCACGGTAATGCTACTGCTCCTCACCGTGAACTGATCTGATCCCGATCCGAGGTGAATCTCTATTTCTCCTCCTCCTCTATATCGATCTGATCTCACTACTTGTTGCCGTCAGATCTGTTTGCGATTTCGCTTGTGATTGCATTATCTCTGTGAAATGACTCGTTTCCTCTTGTGATCTAATAGATTGTGTAGAGCTGTTTTTTTCCCGTTTCGGAAAATGTTGACGAAGTTCGAAACGAAGAGTAACAGAGTGAAGGGACTCACCTTCCACCCTAAGCGGCCATGGATCCTCGCCAGTTTGCACAGTGGTGTGATCCAGCTCTGGGATTATCGTATGGGTACTTTGATCGATCGGTTTGATGAGCACGAAGGTCCGGTTCGTGGTGTTCACTTTCACAATTCTCAGCCTCTCTTCGTCTCTGGAGGTATCATTCGACATTACCTTTGAGCTACAAGTCCGCCTTTATGATCAGTCTGCTTAGTAGTGTACTCGATTGCTAGATCTAGCTTGATGTCTTTGAAGAGGATTGTTTGTTGATTTTCTTCGGTTTGTTAGATTGGATCCCATGTTAGTCGAAGCTGTAGTGATAAATGCTTATCATAAGTTAAAATTGTTGCATACAATATTGTTTCTGGATAATTGGATGTAGTCAACTGAAATCAGATCTCATGTTATGTGTGCTTACTAGTGTGTTTTGGACATAAGCAAGAAATGTAAATACTGTAATTGCAATTTTCTTGGATTCTTCTTCATTACGATTATTTTCTAATCGTTGGTGGCATTGACAACATTGTGTGTGTTTGCAGGTGATGATTACAAGATTAAAGTTTGGAACCACAAAACACACAGGTGCCTCTTCACACTTCTCGGCCATCTCGACTATATCCGCACTGTCCAGTTTCACCACGAGAACCCGTGGATTGTGAGTGCTAGTGACGATCAGACTATCCGCATTTGGAACTGGCAGTCACGGACTTGTATCTCTGTGTTGACTGGCCACAATCATTATGTCATGTGTGCTTCTTTCCATCCAAAAGAAGACCTTGTCGTATCAGCATCTTTGGATCAGACTGTCCGTGTCTGGGATATTGGTTCTCTTAAGAAGAAGACAGTATCTCCTGCTGATGACCTCATGCGATTTACACAGATGAACTCTGATCTTTTTGGTGGTGTTGACGCTATTGTTAAGTATGTCCTCGAAGGTCATGATAGAGGAGTAAACTGGGCTTCTTTTCATCCCACTCTTCCTCTCATCGTCTCTGGTGCAGATGACCGCCAAGTGAAGCTGTGGCGTATGAATGGTAATTCCTTGGAAACTTGTAACCACTCTTTGTGCACTAAGTTGCAGTTTCTGTAGTAGTGGAGCTGATGTAATTAATGTGTCCTTTTCAATTTTATTGCAGAAACTAAAGCTTGGGAGGTGGATACACTGCGAGGCCACATGAATAACGTTTCATCTGTTATGTTCCATGCAAAACAAGACATTATTGTATCCAACTCTGAGGATAAAAGTATTCGTGTCTGGGATGCTACCAAGCGAACTGGAATCCAAACATTTCGCCGTGAACACGATCGGTTCTGGATTCTTGCAGTTCACCCTGAGATTAATTTACTGGCAGCGGGGCATGACAATGGTATGATCGTGTTTAAACTTGAGAGAGAACGTCCTGCATTTGCTGTGAGTGGTGATTCTTTGTTCTACGCCAAAGATAGATTTTTGAGGTACTACGAATATTCAACTCAGAAAGATGCGCAAGTTATCCCTATACGGCGTCCTGGTACACCAAGCTTGAACCAGAGTCCAAGGACTCTATCATACAGTCCGACCGAAAATGCAGTTCTGATCTGCTCAGATCTGGATGGTGGCTCGTACGAGCTGTACATCATACCAAAAGATAGTGTTGGCAGGAGTGACGTTGTGCAAGATGCAAAGAGGGGGACAGGCGGTTCTGCTGTATTCATTGCCCGTAACCGGTTTGCAGTTCTTGAGAAAAGCACCAGCCAGGTGCTAGTCAAGAATCTCAAGAATGAGGTGGTTAAAAAGAGTTCTCTGCCTATACCCACGGATGCTATCTTTTATGCTGGGACTGGAAATTTGCTTTGCAGATCAGAGGATAAAGTGGTGATATTTGACCTCCAGCAAAGGCTTGTTCTTGGTGAACTTCAGACACCGTTTGTTAGGTATGTTGTTTGGTCTAATGATATGGAGAATGTTGCTTTGCTCAGCAAACACACTATCATTATTGCGAGCAAAAAACTTGTCCTTCAGTGCACACTTCATGAGACAATACGTGTGAAGAGTGGAGCGTGGGATGACAATGGTGTCTTCATCTATACAACTTTAAACCATATCAAGTACTGTCTTCCTAATGGAGATAGTGGGATCATCCGAACCCTGGATGTCCCTATCTATATCACCAAGGTTTCTGGAAATACAATCTTTTGCTTGGACCGGGATGGAAAAAACAGGGCAATCACCATCAATGCAACTGAGTACATTTTCAAGCTTGCCCTGCTGAGAAAGAGATACGATCATGTCATGAGCATGATAAAGAACTCCCAGCTATGTGGACAGGCTATGATTGCTTACCTGCAGCAGAAAGGATTCCCTGAAGTTGCCCTCCATTTTGTTGAAGACGAGAGAGTCCGATTCAACCTGGCTCTTGAAAGTGGCAACATCAGCGTGGCTGTTGCATCCGCTACAGAGATTAATGAGAAAGAGCAGTGGTACAGACTTGGAGTGGAGGCTCTTCGCCAAGGTAATGCTGGAATTGTTGAATTTGCGTACCAGCAGACAAAGAACTTTGAGAGGTTATCTTTTCTTTACCTCATTACTGGTAAGTTGGACAAGCTTTCAAAGTTGATGAAGATTGCAGAAGTGAAGAACAATGTAATGGGTCAGTTTCACAATGCTCTCTACCTAGGAGATGTTAAAGAGCGTGTCAAGATACTTGAGAATGCTGGTCATTTGCCTCTCGCTTATATCACTGCTTCGGTTCATGGTTTAAATGACATTGCTGAGCGACTGGCGACTGAGCTAGGAGACAACGTGCCTTCATTACCTGAGGGGAAGACTCCATCGCTTCTAATGCCACCATCTCCCGTCATGTGTGGTGGTGATTGGCCTCTTCTAAGAGTGATGAAGGGAATATTCGAAGGCGGACTTGAGAGTGCAGCCAGAGGAGGGGCTGTTGATGAAGATGAAGAAGATGTTGGTGGTGATTGGGGTGAGGGACTTGACATGGTGGATGTTGATGGAATGGAGAACAGAGACATCGAAGCCATTTTGGCGGAAGCAGAAGGAGCAGAAGATGAAAATGATGAAGAAGGTGGATGGGGTGAACTTGAGGGCTTGGACCTCCCACCGGAGCTTGACACTCCGAAGGCCTCTGCTAACGCACGTTCATCCGTGTTCGTGACACCTACTCAAGGCATGCCTGTAAGTCATATTTGGAGCCAGAAATCTTCCCTTGCTGCTGAGCAAGCTGCAGCGGGAAGCTTCGACACTGCAATGCGTCTACTCAACAGACAGCTTGGCATAAAGAACTTTGCCCCCTTGAAATCGATGTTTATTGATTTGTGTAGTGGCAGCCATAGCTACCTGCGTGCTTTTTCTTCATCTCCTGTGGTTCCACTTGCCATTGAGCGTGGATGGAGCGAGTCAAACAGTCCCAACGTCCGTGGCCCACCAGCTCTTGTCTATGATTTCTCTCAGCAAGAAGAGAAGCTCAAGTTGGGTTACAAAGCTACAACAAGCGGCAAATTGACTGAGGCTCTCCGGCTCTTCCTCTCTATCCTCCACACGATCCCTCTAGTGGTGGTCGAGTCAAGAAGTGAAGTGGACGAGGTTAAGGAACTGGTCATTATCGTTAAAGAATATGTCCTCGGTCTTAAAATGGAGCTCAAGAGAAGAGAGACGAAAGATGATCCAGTGAGACAGCAGGAGCTCGCTGCTTACTTCACACACTGCAACCTCCAACTACCTCACTTGCGTCTTGCGCTGTTTAGTGCGATGGGAGTCTGCTACAAGTCAAAGAACCTCGCCACAGCCTATAACTTCGCCAAAAGATTGTTGGAAACAAACCCAGTGGAGAGCCAGGCCAAGACGGCTAGACAAATTGTCCAAGCCGCGGAACGCAATATGACTGATGCAACGGAGCTCAACTACGACTTCAGGAACCCTTTTGTGATATGCGGATCAACCTATGTCCCAATCTACAGAGGTCAGAAAGACGTTTCATGTCCGTACTGCAGCGCCAGGTTTGTACCAAGCCAGGAAGGAAACATTTGTGGGGTATGTGATCTTGCAGTCATTGGCGCAGACGCATCTGGTTTGATATGCTCTCCGTCTCAGGTCCGGTGATCAATTCTTCTTCTTCAAACGTGAGGTAAGTACTAGATGCTCTAATAACGGAAGAAGAGTGTTGAGCTTTTGTGATTGTGCGCTTACAAAAGTCTTGTTTGTGAACTTCTTCGCTGCAGGTTCTGATGCTCTTTTTGAGTCTTTCAAGTTGTTTCTTATCTTTGTGACAACGCGTGAGGGAACTTTAGCTGCTTTGCTCTATTTTTCGTTTTGTTTGGTTTTATATTTTACATCCTCAAAACATTTTAATTACGTTTGTTGGATTTCGAAACTCCATCATTATGATGATAGAATAATAATATAGACGAATTTTGTTGAGTTGCAAATTTGCAATGTTTTAGTTTTGTTTCCCATTTTTCTTGGTAACTTCGACTTGATGCATATTTATTGTTCCAATTAATATAAACATTATGCAAAAAGGATTGAAATACCAACACATTCACTTTATAAAAACATGAAAACAGAGTATGAAACAAGACATTCAAAAGCTTCCTTCTTAACCAACAAAATATGAGAGATGCGTACAACTTCAGCGTCGAGGCTCCTCTTGAATAAAGTTATGTACAACGCCGATTTAACCAAAGGGCTACGTAAGACTTAAAACGCACTTCTGCTGCAACCCCAACTTTTATGGATTACTATACCAAAAAGTCTTTATTTTCAAACTTAAATACAATACATGACATGAAGCCAAAGAGTAGCATATAAAATTTGGGATCAAAGAAACCAGTTACGGCTTTATCATTAACAATAAGTCAGCACAGATGTTGTTTATTAGCACAAGCAATGTTAAATACCGCATTACGCTGAAAGACACATGATACGTTCCAACAAATGTGACATACTAAAAAGGAAAAGAAAGCGATGCATCATTTCCTTCTTCAGTTTCATGGGTCACTTAATCAAACCGTAGCAGGAATATAATGTTCTCTAAATTTAAATAAATGACTCTACAAATTGATCAACTAAGAGTTTAGACCAACATACCAAAAACATACAAATGTATGTGTGTCGGTTAATAACTTTGATTTTCCTCTAGTTCTTTGCATCATCAAACACAGTCACTGCCATATCTCCCAATACAAGTAAGTTTCTACTTTCTAATCATGAGAAACTTCCTCCTTCGTCTCCCAATGCCGTTTTCCATTATCTTAGAATTTCGTATTTAAAGTTGTGTATTGAAAATGTACCACTGCCAACAAGAAAAATGTGTTAAATTCGTGTATTTGACTCTTTCAACGTATCAAATCTTCTCAAAATTGGTCCAACATAAAATTTAGTTTATATTTTTGTAGATGAGAAAGTCTAGATTCTTAGTTCAAATGATCTTATTTTTTAAAGCACACGAAAACAGGAACGTTGAATTAGTTATTTTTTATACCAAACCAACTTGGATAGCCTCAGGTCATGTCTATCTCTATATATGCATATGATTAAATTCAAAATTCACAATTGTAGAAAAAAAAGAAAGGAAAAAAAAGTAAAGCAAAAGATGGTTAAATTAGCTGTGATTTGGTTGGTAATTTCGATTTATCTCTTCTGCTATATGCTAGTTTTAACATCCCTAGCAAGGACTATGAAGGGCAAGAATATAAATATCTTTTTCTTAATAACTGTGTTTGTATGGTAAATAAAAAAACATTCACAATCTTCAACTGGAAAAAAAATAGTATTACCCGCAATATGTTAAACTGGAAGAATTATGAACAAAAAAGCATATCGAAAACTCCATAGATGAACATAATACTATCGGAAACTCCATTCTTTTTTTGCAAAACTTGAACATCACGCCATTGATTTTAGTTTATTTTTCCTTCTCATGAATGTAAAAAGTACGGTAGCTACCCTTCTATGCAACACAAACGCAAGTGTTTTCAAATACATTTTTTTGATAAACCCTATCGCCTGATCTGGTGACCCCGAGAGGAAGGCATTTAGTGCTACAGTGTGGACTGGCTACCACATTGTCTGATTCGAGTTTGGAATACCTTCCGACTAATGTTAGGAGGTGAACCGATCATCTGTTACGATCCACCATGTAAACCACTTGGACCAAAGCCCAAGCCCAGACTGACCAAATGATGATAATTTAGTTTTCAGGAGGAATCGAACCCAAAATTGATGTGGGTACAAGTTACCGCAGATGTTCAGAGGTGAAATCTGAGCGACACTTTATTCAACATAATCGCGTACAAGGGGGAAAGGGAGAGACCACAAGGGCGCATGTAATCAGAACAAAAAACGATATTACCTGCTTGTCTAATCAGTAATTCCATGATCAAACTGTAGCATAAAGAGTTTGGGATCAAAGAGACGGTTACAAAACAAGCTTAAGAAAGTGAGAGTATGATGTTTATAAGCATAAGCAATGTCGAATTGCATTCCCTTTTTTTGTACCACTTTAAATTGCATTCCGATAAAAGTCACAAGACATTCCTTCAAAAGTGACATGCTAAAGAAAGAAAAGAAAGCTAAGTAACCTCATTCATCATCACATTCTTTAAACCAGTCTAATGGGTCATTAGTCAATACCATCGAACTTGAAGGGTGGTTTCAAGGTGAAAATCGAAGCTGTTTCAGCAAAGACATAAAATTAAGTGTTTTGGAAAATACTTTTCTTTGTCAAATTTTCATTTTTAAAGCTTGGTTAAATTTTTAAATATAGTGGTTCATAGTGGAAGAGTATATACAGTTATCAAACTAACACGTTGGAATACAGGTATTCAAAACAATTAACATCAGGATCCGTGGCGCAATGGTAGCGCGTCTGACTCCAGATCAGAAGGTTGCGTGTTCGATTCACGTCGGGTTCAAAATCCCGAAAATTTGATCCTTAACTTTTTACCCTCTTTACGAAAGCCACCCCACTGTTCTCTGGCTTTTCTTAATATGCCCTCAACTTTTTTGTAACATTTGTGTAAACGTTGCCTAGGAAGAAACGGTCAGCGTCCTCTGTCACTACCAGAAAAGATCACCGTCCTCTTATCCTGTCCAAGGAAAAGAAAAAATTTCCTACGGTCAACTCAATGATTATAAACTACGGGAAAGCACAGTTGAGAGATAAGGCCGAATGGGTTTTCCAGAAAATGAATGATATGAACTACACGCCAAGTTTCATCACGTACGAGTGCATTATCATGTTGTACGGTTACTGTGGTATTGTCTCCAGAGCAAGGGAGATATTAGAGGAGGTTGTTGAATCAGAAAGGGTATTGATGAAGGCATCAACACTTAATGCCATGCTTGATGTTTACTGTCTTAATGGTCTTCACGTGGAAGCAGATAAGCTGTTCCATAACGCAAGTGCCTTTGGGTTTCATCCAGATGCATCGACGTATAAGCTTCTATATAAGGCGTATGCTAAGACAGATATGAAGGCGCATGTGCAGATGCTGATGAATAAAATGAAGAAAGATGGGTTTGTACCTAACAAGTGATTCTTCTTGGAAGCTCTTGAAGTTTTCGGGTCAAGAGTACATGCTGGATCGGATCCTGCAAGAATGAACTCAACTGGATTGAGCAGGACATTAGAAAGTAACTAAAGATTTGATTTTTCTCGTAGGTATTTTTGTTAGTCTCCAATGTATGTTTAGTTAGCGTAAAGAGTAAAATGTAATGCTGGATATGTTTGTAGTATTTGTTTCATTATCCTTTATATAAAATAACAATTCTAAATATATCTTTAGACTGATTAATTCAGTAGTCAACCGAATTTTAAGTTTTCTTCTTCTTGGGAATCAAATGTAACAAGTATGATTTTTTTATTAGTTAAAATGTTTTCAAAATTGAATCTCAAAACCATCTTCAGTGCACCTTTATAATACATCTTTATATTTTAATTTTTTTTAAGAAACTCTAATATAGAGATGGATTTGTTCCAATTTAAGCCTCTATGAAAAAAATAATTAAAAGAATATAAAAATATTACTCTTTTCTAAAAGTAGAGACAAAATAGTATTTCTCTATATTTTCCTCTGTAAATAGAAGATTTATATATATTACATAGGTATATATTGGAGTAAAACTATTTTTATAATTAGTTTAAGAAAAAATATAGAGATATACATGCTATGAATTTAAAAAGCCTCTATGAAAAATTTCTGCATTTTTAAAGAAAAGTATAGAAAAATATAATTGTTTCTCTAAAAGTGAAGACAAAATAGCATTTCTCTATATTTTCTTCTATAAATAAGAGAATTAAGTTATATAGGTATATATTGGAGTAAAATTATTTTTATAGTTAGTTTAAGAAGAAAATATAGAGATATACATGCTCTAAATGTAAAAAGAAAAAATCTTCCAGAAAGGGTATTCAACGTTTTCAGTAATTTGATACTAATTTAATTTTATATTTAATGGGAAGGTAAAACATTGGTCATAATCAATGTAAAAGTACTAGGGACTGGGATAATAGCAAGTTGTTATAAGTAAAGCATATTACGTATACATATCACTTTTAATTCTTGTTGAGAATTGGTTTTAACGTTTGTGTAAGTTATATGGTTATTGAAAAAAAAAAGTTCATTTCATCTTTAATCTCTCTCTTTGCAAACGAATCTAAGATCATCTAGATTTTAATTTGTGTCCTTGTGTTTAATCTTTTTTTCTTTGGATTCCTCATCAGCGGTAGCAATGTGGCTCGTTCGAGCAGGGACGATTGCTATTCTCGTAATCGCGTTTCTGCAAAATGCTGCGGCTAAGGACAGGCCGCACAGTATTGTAAAGTATCATGGTGCGGTTGCGACAGACGATGGACGGTGTTCTAAAATAGGAATGAAAATACTGCGTCAAGGAGGAAACGCTATTGATGCGTCCGTGGCCGCTGCTCTATGTTTGGGCGTTGTGAGTCCAGCGTCTAGCGGTATAGGCGGTGGAGCGTTTATCGTGGTTAAGATGGCTGGTGGGAAGGAAGTAGCTTATGATTCTAGAGAAACTGCTCCTCTCCGCGCCACTGAGGTAAACGTTGTTTTAATAATATGCGTTTTGAAATAAGCATTTCTTCATTAACATATTAAAATCATATACAGTGGTTTCAAGTAGCGATTATAATATATTTTCTTCTTAATAAGAATATTGAACACGATCTTGAGCTTAAGTGTCGCAACGTTTTTATGCTATTCAACAAGAGTTTTTTTTTTTAACTTATATCTTCCTTTTAAAGAAGTGTTTTAACGCTATCTTTAGCTTTAATGGCGTTTCTATACATTAAAAAGGGTTTAAATAGCCTAAAAACATTGTGAACTGAGCTTGGATAGCATTTACCTTACTCTTTATGAGTCTTAGGCTGATAGACAGCTTATTTTCTATCTTGGTATTGAATATGAACTAGTGTCTCTGATCAAATATGCGTTTTGAACATTAAGTTATATAGCGTTTGACGTTTGATACATAGACATTTCATGGCGGTATTTTTTTCTTGATGTAGAATATGTATGGAGGCAATCCTGGTCTAAAAAAGAGAGGAGCCTTATCAGTAGGAGTTCCCGGGGAAGTTGCTGGTCTATTCACGGCTTGGAAACATCATGGAAAGATACCGTGGAAACGGTTAGTTAGTCCCGCAAAGAAACTCGCCGCTAGAGGTTTCAAAATTACAAAGTATCTCTATATGCAAATGAACGCAACCAGGGACCATATCTTAGCAGACAAAGGTCTCTCCAAACTATTTGTTTCAAATGGAGAGCTCAAGACACCAGGAACACTTTGCCGGAACCCAAAAATGGCCTTTACCTTGATGCAAATTGCAAAGTATGGTCCAAAAGCGTTTTATAATGGCACGGTTGGTATTAACTTGGTGAGTGATATTCTTAAATCTGGAGGGATAATAACTTCGAAAGATCTACAAAGTTATAGAGTTACGGTTAAAGAACCATTATCTAATGATATTCTTGGATACCGTTTACTCGGGATGCCTCCTCCTTCATCCGGTGGTGCTGCAATGGTCCTTGTAAGTTCAATCTTTTTTTGGTGGAAAATTCCCATTTCATCAAATTCAAGTTTTTTTGCCAAAATTTGAATTTCATGATAAATATGTGAAGATTTTGTAAATTACATAAGAGATAAGCTAGGATCAAATTCAACTTTACTAAAGGTTTTTATATGGAATATATTGTGTTGCAGATTTTGAACATTCTTTCTCAATACGGGGTTCCATCTGGTGTATCAGGCTCTCTCGGTGTTCATCGATTAGTCGAGGCTCTGAAACATGCTTTCGCAATTAGAATGAACCTTGGAGATCCAGATTTTGTTGATGTTACTAAAGTTGTTGCGGATATGTTGTCTCCAAAGTTTGCAAATGACTTGAAAAAGAAGATAAACGACATGAAAACCTTTGATCCAAAATATTATGGTGGCAAGTAAGTTTTTTTTAAAATATAATTAACCCTGCAGATTCTTCTTTCATATATTCTTGATTGGTTAATCTTTAATTTCTAGGTGGAATCAGATCAAAGATCATGGAACAAGCCATTTATCTATAATAGACCATGAGAGGAATTGTGTTTCGATGACTAGTACAATAAACGCTTACTTTGGGGCATTGATGCTGTCTCCTAGCACGGGAATCGTTCTCAACAACGAAATGGACGATTTCTCGATCCCGTTGAAGTCCTCCGGTGACTCAGATGTGCCGCCACCAGCACCTCCTAACTTCATCCGTCCAGGGAAACGACCTTTGTCATCTATGACTCCCACCATTGTACTCAAGGTTTGATAAAAATAAACCACTACTTGTGACATACGAAACTCTTACTTATGGACTCAGAGGGACATTTTTTATGTGTTGGTTGGTTTACGCAGGATGGTAAAGTTAAAGCGGCGGTGGGTGCAAGCGGAGGAATGTATATCATCGCTGGAACAACTGAAGTTTTCTTGAATCATTTTTTCCGCAACATGGATCCTCTTTCTTCTGTTGTGGCTCCAAGAATCTATCATCAGGTTATTGCTTCTACCAAAAGTTTCTTGCTCTTTGGACCATAGCTAAAATTTGATTCATGTGTTGTCATTTTCAGTTGATACCAAACAGAGTTTCGTATGAGAACTGGACGACGGCTTACGATGACCATTTCGAGATACCTAAAGAGACAAGACGTGTGCTGGAGAAGAAAGGTCATGCCCTAAGGCCGTTTGCTGGAGGGACGATTTCTCAGTTCATAGTTCAAGAATCCGATGGGAAGCTTGTGGCTGTGAGTGATCCAAGAAAAGGAGGGTTCCCTTCAGGATATTGAGATTGTGGATTTGATCTGTTCTCCTTGTGTATTAGCATGGAACTTGATTATTAACTTTTTTCTTCCTAAAATATTAATCCAGAGTTTTATTTTATGTCAAATCTCCTTAAAAACTCAAAAGAATTTGTTTATGACCAAAATAGCTCACAAAAAATGATCAAAATAATTTTTATCAAAGAACAAAATATTAAGATGCCATTAATAAATAATACTTTTAAAATAAATAAATATTTTGTTCAAAATATTATTATTTTAAATTTTACATCGTAAATAATTTCAAATTGAATTCTAGATTAATTAATCATAGGAATATATGTGTATCTAAACTCTTTAATAAAAACTATTTTAATTATTTTTCTTTGTTTTATTCATTTATTTTTTTTCTCAATCATAATTGGCGTCATTTGTTTTCTTCAGTCATGAAAATACTGAATCAATAATTTTGTAACCATGTGCTTTATGTTCAGCTATATATGTATGGTAAAAACATTTAAAACATTGTTGCAGTCTAAAAGCAATTAATGTAGTCAAACATACGTATAAAACATTGACAAAAAGAAGAAGAACTTAGTCATAAGAATTAATTAAACTTTCGGAAAATAATTTATATATTCATAATTTATCTATCTTTTTCTCAGAAGATGTTAATTTAGAAAATGAGACTTTGACCACATACTCTTATTAATACTCGTCTGAACAATCTCTTGTCACAACGGACGGACGTAAGAGAACGAGACATTTTCAGAAAGCGAAATCCAGATGAAGCGTAAGTTATATAGTTTTCCTATTTTACCGAGTCCTTTAATTTTACCACGTGAAAATTTACTGTTCGCTACAATTGATATCATGATACGTTGCTCTCTTGTTTGATTCTTCATTGATTGTAGCAATAACTCTAATGCGATCAGCAACGATCGTTCTTCTCTTAATCGCCTTTTTGAAAAATGCTGCGGCTCATAAAAGACAGCAAAGTATTGTTGCGTATCATGGCGCGGTTGCAACGGACGATGGACGGTGTTCTGAAATAGGGATGAAAGTTCTTCAAAAAGGAGGAAACGCGATTGATGCGTCCGTGGCCGCTGCTCTATGTTTGGGCGTTGTGAGTCCCGCATCTAGCGGTATAGGTGGTGGATCGTTTGCAGTGGTTAAGACAAGTGAAGGGAAGGAAGTTGCTTATGATTCTAGAGAAACAGCTCCCCTCCGCGCCACTGAGGTAATATCGTTTTAGTCACAAATGCATTTACTAATTTTCATTAGAAAGAAAACAAATGCATTTACTTTTGCTCTGAACGAAATATGCGTTTTAAAAAATAAAATAAAATAAAATAAAATAAAACTTGAAAGTGACCTTGAAATTAAATAGCATTGCTAACACCATGTTCTTGATGTAGGATATGTATGATGGTAATGAAAACCTAAAGTTGAAAGGAGCCTTATCAGTAGCTGTTCCAGGGGAAGTCGCGGGCCTATTCACGGCTTGGACACAACACGGGAAACTGCCATGGAAGAAATTAGTTAGTCCCGCAAGGAAACTGGCAGCTAAAGGATTCACGATCTCAAAGTACCTCCACATGCAGATGAACGCGACTAGAGATGATATCTTAGCAGACAAAGGTCTGTCTGAGCTACTTGTTTTAAATGGCGAGCTCAAAAAGCCAGGGACGATTATCCGTAACCCAAAACTGGCTTTTACATTGAAGCAAATCGGTAAATATGGTCCAAAAGCGTTTTACAATGGTACGGTTGGGGAATATCTGGTGAGTGATATACAAAAGTCTGGAGGGATAATAACTATGAAAGATTTGCAAAGTTATAAAGTTAAGGTTAAAGAGCCATTATCTACTGACATTCTTGGATACCGATTACTCGGTATGCCTCCTCCTTCCTCCGGTGGTCCTGCTATGGTGCTTGTAAGTGAAGTTATTTTTTTTTTTGTGTGTAATTTTAACATTCATCAAACGTAGGTTTCCTTTTTGAGGGTTTCTTGTATTGCAGGTTTTGAATATTCTTTCACAATATGGGGTTCCATCCGGTGTTTCGGGCCCTCTCGGTGTTCATCGATTAGTCGAGGCTCTGAAGCACGCATTTGCGGTTAGAATGAACCTTGGTGATCCAGATTTCGTCGATGTTACCAAAGTTGTTTCGGATATGTTGTCTCCAGAGTTTGCAAAAGACTTAAAGAAAAAGATTAGCGATGAGAGAACCTTTAAGCCCAAACATTATGGCGCCAAGTAAGTTTTTGAATCGATTAAATCAACATTCTTTTTTATTTATTGATTGATTGATCTTCTTTTCCTCCAATACGTAGATGGAATGAGCTTCAAGATCACGGGACGAGCCATTTGTCGATAATAGACAAGGATGGAAATGCTGTTTCGATGACCAATACAGTAAACTATTTCTTTGGGGCTCTGATGATGTCTCCAAGCACCGGCATCGTGTTGAACAACGAGATGGATGATTTCTCGATCCCCATGAAATCCCTCGGTGACCGCGATGCGCCGCCACCAGCACCAGCTAACTTCATCCGTCCAGGGAAACGACCATTGTCCTCAATGGCTCCAACCATTGTACTTAAGGTTAGTAGTAGTAGTAAAAAAAAAAAAAGGTTAGTAAAAAGGCAATTACTTGTTGAACACTGAACTCTGAATTAGATTTTCAGTTTTTTTTTTTTTTTTGGATGCCCTGGTTTTTACGCAGGACGGTAAAGTTAAAGCCTCCGTGGGTGCAAGCGGA
Source organism: Erucastrum elatum (assembly GCA_900406325.1). Taxonomy (NCBI): domain Eukaryota; kingdom Viridiplantae; phylum Streptophyta; class Magnoliopsida; order Brassicales; family Brassicaceae; genus Erucastrum; species Erucastrum elatum. The sequence continues at coordinate 8,775 of OVBX01000163.1, read as the reverse complement.
GGAATATTTATCATCGCTGGAACAACGGAAGTTTTCTTGAATCATTTCTTCCTCAACATGGATCCTCTCTCTTCAGTCTTGGCTCCAAGAATCTACCACCAGGTTTTTTTTTCCTTAGTAGAAACTTTCTTGTTCTTCTTTGTTCCTAACTAAAAAATTGTTATTGTGATTTCCTTTTGCAGTTGATACCAAACAAAATTTTGTTTGAGAACTGGACTACTGTTTACGATGACCACTTCGAGATTCCTAAAGAGACAAGACGTGTGTTGGAGAAGAAAGGTCATGTGGTAACGCCCATTGCTGGTGGGATGATTTCGCAGTTCGTAGTTCAAGACTCCGATGGGAAGCTTGTGGCTGTGAGTGATCCAAGAAAAGGAGGGTTCCCTTCAGGATATTGAGACATGATAAAGTTGGTTCCAGTAATATTTATATCATCGAACTTGTAATGGTTACATTACAAACCTTTTAAATCGATAAATAAGAAGCGATGATATCGATCCAGAATTAAAATACTAACTTTTTTTACTAACTTATGCTCATGGGTTAATGAAAACCAAATATATTTGATACACCAAGAAAAATTAGAGATTAATCAGTAATTTTTGTAAACATCAACACTAGAACCTTACATAATATTTTATTTAATTAATATACTTTATATAAGTTATATAAAGTCATTAAATTATGTAATATTTTGGATATCATACTTACATAAGAGTTTGGTTAAAAATATCATATGGAAACTATATTGTCTTATAGAACCACGTTAACAAAATATTATTTGCCAAGTATAACATTCCAAATATGTTAATTTATAAATTTTACTTCGATCATGAAGATCCTCGTTCTCTCACCGAAATAGCTAGCAAGCATTTATAGCAATTTTTTAATAGTAAAATGTTCCATGTTCCATCATAAACAGTGCTTCTTACCTTGATTTGATTGGTGAACCCGTAAGTATTGCGGAAAGTCACGTCTTAAAACATAATCGCAGAAGCATAACAGATCTCTCATTTTTCTCGTAAGCAAACCATAACGATCATCAAGAAAGTTTGTCTACAATATCAGCAACCGTGGCGAAGCTATATAAAAAGGAAGAAGAGAGCAAAAAGGTAATGGAGGAAGAAGAGGACGAAGACGACACGTTCGAAGATGCCGTGTGCAACAAGACACCAGCCAGAGTCAACACACCTTTGTCTATAATCACCGAAGCGTTCGAAAATCTAGCTGATCTGCTGAAACCCGACATATCAACCGAAGAAGACGGGCTTAAGCTTGATGCTTTCTGCAATGCGTGTACACACGTCTCTGTGCTCTTCAGCTGCCTAGGGTTCGCCTTCAAATTTGCTGAGATGGAGTACATCTCGAAAGTAAACGATTTGGTTGAAGCCTCGAAAACATTAGACACGTTACAGAATATTTTGGACCTAGACGTGGAGAAGGATACGGTGAAAACACCTGGAAGCCGTTCGCGTAACCTGAGACGCGTGAGACTAGGGTTAGACCTGATCCGAGCAATATTCGAGAAGTTCTTGATGACAGATGAGTACTCTTTGAAAGACGCTGCGACAACAGCTTACACGGAAGTATGCGCACCGTTTCATACATGGGCTGTTAGAACCGCGGTTTACGCGGGAATGTATACGCTTCCAACGAGGGATCAGCTTCTGTTACGGCTCGATGAAACTGAACAATCTGTTGAGAAGAACATGAGGAGGTACATGGAGGCGTCACGTCCCATCATAGAGTATATTGACAAACTTTACATTGAAAGGAACATTAAACTCGACTGGTAACCATTTTTGTTACTGCGTCAGTTTTGTCTTTGTAAATTACTAATATTATTATTAATATGCTTTTTTCTTTGCCCATGTAAATTAAAATTGGAGCTTTTGTCTGAAGGCCAAAAGAAAACAAAAAACGAGGGTTTGTCTCACTCGGTGTAATATGCACGTTGAGCAAATCAAAACGTTTTCAAAACTCCTTTTCTCTACTTTTAATTCAATTCCTTTTGGTTTTTAGTACCAATTTATTTCTGAAGTTGCCCGTTAATATTGACCAAACTTTCTTTGGGTTTTTGTATCAATGTCATTTTTTTTTGGTCAGTTATGTTATACACTACAAAGTACAAAGGACACATGTAGAGTGTGATTGGTAAATCCAAAAGTAACCTAGAGTAAATTAATTAGAATAATTCAGAGTAAGCTAAATAGAGTAATTGAGAGTAAAATGACAAAATAAATAAAATAATAAAATTTCAAAAAGTAAAAAAGTAGCGTAACATCCACTTTCTTCCTCATATAGTTTGAGAGAATAAATGAGACTATTTACCTTTACACAAATAGTAAATAAAGTGTTTTCACCTTATTGGTGAAAACTAAAGCAAGCTGAATGGAAAGTAGATAACTTTTTAGCTAAAACTTTCTCACTGTTTAAACCATTCAATCACATCCGTAGTATATAGCATTTTCTTTGGTTAAATATATAGATAACCAATAGTTGACATCAAAGTCTGGGTGGTGTAGTCGGTTATCACGCTAGTCTCACACACTAGAGGTCCCCGGTTCGAACCCGGGCTCAGACATTTTTATAACTTTTTTTCTAATGTAAGGAAAAGTCCCTATATCATAGATGCTGGCTTTCTGCTGGTTCCCTTATCCATCACATAACTGATTTTAGAGTCCACCACTGGGTTCGGTAGATACCCACTGTGGCAGAATCCACTTCCCATAGTTTAGTTCATTTACTCACAATGAGTTGTCTTTATGACATCAACCCACTACACTATATATTTGCAAAAGGTTTATGCATAGTTTCACTCACGAATACTATCCGTGAAACATTCCTCCTATAAACCTACAATTGTTCAGAGTTCCACTTAAAAAAAGGAATGCAGAGAAGAAAGGCTCGGAACATTACCAAAGTCTACTAAAAACATACAAAGTCCTGCGTTCTAACATACAAAGGGCCGCCTGCTACGAAAATAATGACATGAAATCACCAAGATCACTTGTTATTAGCCACTGATACATAGTAGAGTCTTAATGTTGTCCATCCAGAAACTAGTAACGTTTCCGGTTTTACCTAAAAGCTCTTGAACAGCTTTAAGTATGAACGCCCTAAGGAAACGATCGATCCTGAGGGAGTTCGTAGGCTCCTTTGGAAATGGAGGAACTGCCAACAAATATAAAACATGTTTTAATTAAAACAACTAATAAGAGATGGAAACATAACGTATAGGGGGTGATGGTTTACATACCCACACGTTCCTTGGGTCCATCCTCACGAATCGAAGAGTCAAATCGGGTGAAGTCACGCTTCAGGCCAGTTGACCTCGGTGTTGCATGTAGTGGCTGCCGTGCTATTAGTTGCCTGTGATTCAGGAACTTTAATACTGCCAGAGTTCCATCGGCGTTGCCTCCTTGCAGGCTCATTGTTCCCAACAGCTTCTTGATCTACAATGAGAGGTAGATGTCAGAGATGCTTCAAAAGCAACCAGATACAAGAAGCAGCCATAAACACGAAGATGAAACATAATTGATACTAGAGTTTGATCCGCCCGTGCGGGTGTTCGTTAAAAATAAATATATACATTTTCAAAATACAACAATGTAAAGATTGTATTTACAACAGTGCAACAGAGCTCGAGATTGTATGTTCAGTTTAAATACACATTTAAATTGTATAAAAAATTAAATATATTTTAAAGTTTAAAATTGCAGGTTTGGATAATCGAAGGTTCAATTCGAATACCCATTAAAATTATAAAAATGAAGGGGAATATTTAAAAATTGCTTCGCATTTGGAAAAAGTCAGTTTTCTTAAATAAAATATGCTAACAATATACTAATAGTATATTATTTTCAGTGATATATGTAAACTATTTATGGAACAATATTTAATAACGTTTAGATATTATCATAATATTTTCATTTTTTTTTAAAATAAGGTTTAGTAGATGACGAGAATGCTCTGTGAGCCGAATAATTGTTGCCACATTGAACTAACCATTATGTTAATTTTAACTGGCGTATATTGAGAGTGATTGGTTCACTTGTACCTGTGAAAAAATTTACTGCAGAATTTAGGGTGTAGAATTTTTTAATTTAGCTTTAAGGATTGTAGTTTTATAATTTCTTACAGCTAAAAAGATGGAGCATTAAAAAATAAGGTAGTTACAACTATTTTTTTATTTTTTTGCTGTAGCTTTAAAAACCAAGATAAAGTATGATTAGTAAGTTTAAAGGTTGTAGGTAGGAATTAAAGCTAAAGTCACTTCCTACAATCCAACAAATCACCCCCATTATGTATACTAGATAAGGAACCCGTGCGATATCGCACGGGAACTCATTTTATGAAAAACAAATTTACAAATTGTAATAGAAAACTTTATAAAATGTATCAAAAATTATTCAACTTATTTTGGTCCTAAAAATATATTCAATCATTTTTGAATCTTTAAAGCATTTACATTATTTATTTCCAAGTTATTTTGTATCTAATATTTCATAATTAATACATAGATATATATTTTCATTTGTATTTTTTTCAAAATGGGTGAACAAAAAATTATGATTGTTAAAACATAATTCCATCATTTTTTTTATTTTTTTTATTTTTATAATATGTTAATATATGGATGTATATATATAGACGAAAAATAATGAAAAATATAAAAAATAGACGAAAGTCGTTCCCATAAAACTCTATTTGAAATTTCTTTTCTAGTTTAATTAATATATAGTAATATAAAAAATTATAAGATATGCAAAATAATCTTCTTTGTTGAAGAATAATGGAATAACAGATCTTTGATGATGCAAAAATTTATTAGACACTCTTCATACTTTTGAATATAGATATATTATATGAAAATTAAAAGTGAATTATTAAAGTTTTTATCTACATTTACCGAACGTTTACTTATTTGATAAATAGAAAATATAAGATATGTTTGTTTAAGAAATAGAAAAACAATGGAGTTTTAAACAAATATTATATACATATATATATACTGAAAAGACACAAGTAATTGATACAACATTTCACATCAATGTTCGTAACTATTAGATGTACCTTTTCATAATAAAATAACAAAACTAACAAATACATCCACAATTCAGTTAAAACAATTATTTACAAGTTTAGAAAGTTGCAAACGTATACAAACAGAATGATGCAACTTCTTGTGACATTTTTCAAAACTCTTAAATTAAAAAATTCAAATCTTCACATTAATTGAGATTGCGATTATACAACAATCTACTTCTCTTAAGATAAAAACGACATACAAACAAACATTTCCATCTAGTAGAAGAAAATTAAGACTAATAATTTCATCGTTCCGCTTAGGATTTTTGGCTATCCAAACACGTAAAACTCTTCCTAATATTTTTTGTTGATAATGTTTCATTTGAACATCTTCAAAAAAATTGTAACCAAGTAATTTCATAGAACTATTTTTTCACCATTTTACTATCAATTAGATTAGCGAAAATTTTACTTTCAGAAGTGTTATAAACATAGACTATTTATAGATTTTGAAAAGTTCTCTTTGAAAAGTCACATCTTTTCAATTTAAACAGTTGCAACTTTTATCAAAGAATAGACACAACCTTTTACGTAGTCGCATCTTTTCATAAAGAAGAGACACAACTTTTTAACGAACAATCGCAACTTTTCACAAGATTTAAGCTACCTATAAAAAGACACACTCTTTCAATTTAACAGTTGCAACTTTTATCAAAGAAGAGATACAACCTTTTAAGTAGTCGCATCTTTTCATAAAGAAGAGACACAACTCTTTAACGAACAATCACAATTTTTCGTAAGATTTAAGTTGCTTATAAAAACACACACCCTTTCAATTTAAACAGTTGCAACTTTTATCGAAGAAGAGTCACAACCTTTTAAACGGTCGCTTCTTTTCATAAAGAAAAGATGCAACTTTTTAACAAACAGTCACAACTTTTCACAGATTTAAGATACCTATAAAAACACACACTTTTTAGAATTAATCAGGATTCCTATTATTAATAGATATGATTAACATAAGCACTTGTCAAGATTTGTTAACAATAAAATATATATATATATATATATATATATATATTTTAAATGACAATGTATCTTGTTTTCTCATTCATGTTTTTTGGTTTAAAAAAACACTTTTCTTTCAGTGGCAAATACATTCAATATTTAAATCCGTGCATGGCTATTTATCTTGCAATTTTCACATGTATATTCGAGGCCTTTTAAAAACATACAGACTCATCGTTGTGAATATGATAAATTGCATATATACTTAAAGGCCTTGGATATACATGTGAAAATTGCAAGATATTAAAATTTCCTTAAACACAGCCTCATTATTTGATTTATTGTTTACAATTTGTATAACAAAGTTTTGATTTACTCGTCTCAGCAGCTATTGTCAGAATTCTAGTAAAGACCATTTCGTTGTTTAGATTCCCAACTGAAACTTGATCGGTGATTTTCTCAAGAACATCAAACATACTTTTTGGCTACGAAAACAACAGAATGACAAGTCCCCTCTTGGCATCTCGGACAATGCCAACGTTATCTTCCAGTGTGATGTACAACTCGTAAGAATCACCATTCATATCTGAGAAGATGAGAGTTGCCTTGTCTTTTTGGCTGTAAGAAAAAGTTCTTGAAATTTGGTTCAAAATAGCAGGATATCGTATAGGGATATTTTTTTGACTCTGTCTTCATTGAGAATTCATATGACCACAAGAAGTTATCTCTGACAAAAACTAAAAAATCACCACTCAAAGAAAAAGCATGACACTCTCTCTCAAATTTGAACACTGTCAGACCACTGTCATTCCAGCTGTCAGTAGACTTGTACGCGGGTGAGCAGCTAGACTCCAAAATCTATCACAGGTAACATCCCAGATGTGAATGGTTTTGTACTTGAAAAGCCAAATCACACAATTAAATGAACAATGTTTGCATACCATACACAGGCAGGTGTATGTTATTGATGAGAAACATCACACATCGGAAATATAAGAAATAATCTACTATTATATAAAGGGTTAAAGTTAATCCACTAATTGTCAATTGGTTTTAAGTTGGAAGCCCATAATAAACCCGATTCTAACATGGTATCAAAGCGATATGATCATTTGACATAATTTACTACAACTAGTACTACTATACCCCTAGATGTCTGAGCGTGAGGGAGAGTATTGATGAAAAACATACCACATCGGAAATATAAGAAATAATCTACTATTATATAAAAGATTAAGGTCAATCCACTAATTGTCAATTGCCAATTCATTTTAAGTTGGAAGCTCATAATAAAATCTGAATCTAACATATGTACTTCATGTGTGGTAACCCAACTAATATTATCTAGATCTTCATATTTATAAAAATGTGGGAGATTAACTATTCATTTATTCAAGAAAACTAGTTTTCTTTTTGAAAATTTTAACATTCACTTCATATTATTTTATTTTAAGTAGTTTTTCTATTCTAAATTGGATACCGGTGGTTGGTGACACCGGTTAAAAGACAGGAAATTTTTATAAGACCAATACAAACCTTTTCTCCTACATTTCCACATGGTCTAGTTGGATCTCATGGCTCTGTCAATAATCTCTTATTTTCTGTCTCTTTATATTGTTCTTGTGCTTTCTTTAGATGTAATCTATTATTTGATTTATTTAGTTTCTACCCATCAATCATCCACTAAAATCAGTTAGACTTTGTAAACAAATAATTTTAACACAAAAACAAAACTTCGACCTATCATTTTTTTTCTTTGAATTGAATGCTAAATTTGATTCAAAGAAAAAAAAAAGACTTTGTTATTGTGTCAAAATAGAAATTATGATGTACTATTTTCTCCAATCTTATCTTTGCAACATCATTTTAAAACAAAACTATTGAGGGCCAAACCAAAAGGCCATTCCCCCAACCAATTCCTTGTTTTCTTTCCTCTGTAGAATGGTGAATCTATTCCTCATATTCTTATCAAGACTCTTGATCATATCAAAACTTCACTTGGAGATGGAAACTCATTATGTCTTCTTTGATTCCTTTCCATCCAAATAGTATGTACTATCGACTGTAACATGTATCGAGATATAAAGAGTTTAACTTTGCTCCAGTTTGAATCCTCCATATTGAGTCTAACAAGACTTTCCCATTCCACCCTAAACTGACTTCTCATCACTCGTTTCACTAAGGCTTCCCATATTTCGGCCTATCATTAAGAAGGTTTCAGAGAGGATTATTCAAGTAAAAGATCGACAAACAAGTATTGCTCCCTATAGTGAGGGCATCTGAGTCACATGCTTCCACATGCCACCAAAGAGTTTGGAACTTCCCATACACATATATACAAATATACAATAGATTGGCATGCGTAAATGGTGAACACATCATTCAGAGAACACGTGTTAGAGAGTCATTTATACAAACACCTTAGGATGATCCACTAAAAAGGGAATCTTAGTCACGTGAACTGTTCCTGGGCATTTTTATTTGAGAAATATATTTTATGTTTCTTAAAACTGTGGAGACTTCAAATGATATATTATAATAGATGGTACGCAAGTTTTGGCGGTCTTAAATTAATGAATTGAAGGGATTCATTTATCCAATACTTCTTGCATCAGTTAGTCAGTCTAATGTTCACATAATATTGACACAGTACATTTAAGTTTCAAGCTTAAACATTTTCGTTTGTGTTTAAATTCCAATGTTAACATACTATATATATATATATATATATATATA
>OVBX01000162.1:0-56867 GCA_900406325.1 Erucastrum elatum | reverse complement strand
TATATATATATATATATAAACTATATTTGAAAAACCTATAAAATTTGAAATTGATCCTAATAAATATTGAAAAACGTTATTTGCAAATACAATTAATCAGACGGATTTTAAAAGGAAACTTATAATAAAGTAGATATATTTTACATTTACGATTTTGGTAACGTGTAATTATTTTGGAATCTCTGATAATGAGTCAGTAATCTGCTATATATTAAATTGATAAATATTAGGGACTTTATTATAGGGACTCGATTGTGTTAATAATTAAGACTTGATTATGGTTATTGATTTTTTTTCACATAATTGACTGTTGTATATAAGGAAGTTAAGCTATATAAATTTGAAATTAATGTAATCAAATCCTAATTGTGCGTCTTCTAAATGATTCTTTCAGTTTTGTAATATATATGGAAGTTTGATTATTTTGTCTACAAAATCGAGGTAAGTTTTAGTATATAAATGGAGCGAGTTTTAGTATGTCATCTTAATATAAATATATTTTTTCTATAATTCATTGACTCATTACACATTTCTTCTCGACTCTTATTTTTGTTTTATCTTATAGTTATAAGTTATTTTATATGTGGACAAATATTTTATCGTTTACTTCATTTTTACTTCATAGTTCATTTTATATTAGTATTTGTTTACTATTACTGATTCACTTCCACGAACTATATTTCAATTAAACAAATAAATACACAAGTTTAAAAATTTATGGTCGAAGATTTATTTATATTGACATACTCAATTTCTTTTAAACCCTTAATTTATAACATATAATATTTCTTTATAATTTTTACCATTATAATATCTATTAATTTAAAGCGTTAATTTTTTAAATATACTCATCCCGTGCAGGGCACGGATTATTACATAGTACATGTATATAAGACAAAGCTTGTTAAATAAATGGAAAACCAGAAATGGAACGTAAAAGGTACGGCGGCCGCCCGCCAACAATGCACCGCCCTTATCTCCTTGCATGTATATTGGTCGGGTCATGTAATTGTAATACTAATATCTAAGCTTCAAAGCAAAGATAAAAAAAATCGAAATGACTTTTCATCATTTGCTATAGAAGTGATTCGTTGTTTCAATAGAAATTGTTTAAAATGCTTTAAATTGTCTACCATTTTAAAAAATATATTAAATCAAAAATTATAATGTTTTGGTTTAGGTCTAGTTTACTGTTTAGCGTTTAATATTTAAGAGCAAAATTGTGTTTATAAACTAATATAATTGTTTTATAAATTATTTTAGTAAATATTTATGAATAATTTGATTAATTTAAATCATAAATTTAACGTACTTATAAAAATTATTATTTATAAATAAATTTAGAAATGATAACAAATTGTAATAAAATTGAAATTTTCTCTTATTTTAACTTGTTAATTATTTCAAATTATTTCAGGAGTCATTTATATGGCACTGAGAAACATATTTTAGAAATTTACTCTTTCTGTTTTTAAAAGTGTCATTCGACAACATTTTTTACACAAATTAAAAAATGATTGAAATGTATTTATTTTTTACTAGTTACACATATTTGACTAAAAGTATTTAAATAAACAAAATCATTTATAAAATTAATGTAGTTTGTATAAATATCAAGCTAAAAATAAATATAATTTGCATTATTGAAAATTTAAAATGATATTTTATGTATCAAGAAAAAAATGTTAAGATGACATTTAAAAAAAACAGAAAGAATATTTATTAGCATTAATGGACAAATTATTTTGAAGTATTTCCTCGCTAAGTCTTACACTCTCCCTCGTTAACTAAACTCCACCTGTGCTATTGGATATTTTAATTACACGAAACATATTTTCTTCTAGCCTAAATACTTTTTTTAACAATAGGCTATATATTTCATGTGACAACAAAATAGTGATTTTTTTTCTGAAACTTTAACGTTGTCACAGAGCAGTTGAAGTTGAAAACATCATCTGCATGCAAGTAGAATCGCTGCAGAAGGAGAGGGCAAATTAGTTGGTCAGAGCTTCCATATTTTTTTCTAGTTTCAACTTCGATATTTATGAAATATCTTATAGTCTTATTTCGTGCCAATTTATTGTCATGTGCACACGAGATGGGAAATAAAGTATTCACCAATGTCTTGTGATGAGCTATGGGAATGATAAAAACCACAGTCGATTGCAAATATTCAGAAAAACAAAATCAAAATGTTACAAAGAGACTAATTAAACTCAGGACTCTTAAACTCAGTAAGACTACTAAATACCATCAACAAAATCGGCCAAACAATCTCTTTGTTGGAAGGCAAGCACCCTATCTGAAGTGTCATAGCCAACTACATAATCAACAAGTCCTGATGCTCCAAGCACATTATTCTCCTCATCCTCCATGGTCGATCTGACCAAAGCCGTGCAGAAAGAAGAAGGGCTGTCTCGGAGATAAAATCCTTTGTTTGAGATCGTGAAGTTGAACCCTAGTAAATGTAAAGTGACTATGGGTAATGAATCTATCTCTAAGCCAACCTCTGTTGTGAAACACATTAGTTCGTTAACTTCATATGCAACCGTTGGTCCAATCTGCGTCATTAACTCTTCCTTCACCTTCTCGTAAAGAGATGGCTCTAGACGCGTATAGTACGTGCCAATGTCTACTGCTACTATACTAGTCTCGTTGCTTCTCATTCTGTTTTGAAACAAATATTCGTGAAACATATAAATGGACAGTTAGAAAGAAAGATAAAGAGGCTTCGTAGTCTCAAACATTAACTTCAGCGTTTGCATTTTAATGCTAAAAGTAAATATATTTTTCCTGTTTAATAAATAAATGTTAGATGCCGCCAAAAAAATAAAATAAATAAATGTTAGATATTTTTTTATTCTTACATAAACAATGTCATTTTAGAACTTTTTCACAACTTATATTTATTTCAAGAATAATACTAACCGGATAATATATATTTATCTTATGATTAATTTATTTATCTCAATTTTCTTTTTTGATAGTTATGGGGATCGGACAATCAAGGTCAACCGATTAATTCTACGAGTTCCGCAGCAGCCACATATTCTTATCATTTAAGGCAATTTGGATGGACAACGGAAATCAAACTAAGAATTTGCCATATCGGACTTTTATTTTTTTTCCAAGCGCTACTAAACTACTACCACGTGTTTATCTCAAATTTTATCAGTTAAATATATGTAATTAGTAAAAACATAAATTTATTTTGATCATTTTCTTAATTAATGTGATGATGTCAAAATAACACTCTTAATGATATATGGAAAATATAAAAATAGTTAAATGTAGTATAATACATATTTTTATTGCAAGAATTTCTAGGCCGTAATTCATTATCTCTTTAGACCAGGGAGAAAAGTCAATTGCTAAATCTTCTCCCTGCACCTGTTAAGATTGGAACATGAAACCTTCCCACTAAGGACTCCCCAACAATTAAAACTTCTTGCGATCCAACTTCACATTTAAAAACTTCTTATTACCCACACGTATAATGGACTCCACACTCTTACAGCATAAACTTTATCAGTAGGATGCCAGCTCCGGATATTTTGTTTTTCTAAAATACATATTTTAAAATTTTAATAAATATTGTGGGATTTATATGAAAAGCAAGATAATAATTGAAACCTAAACATAGTGGTTTATAGTAGTAAATATCACAAGATTATAAGATGGAGATTGGATAATGATGCATTAAAAAGTACACCTTAAAAAATTATACGATTTTCATTTCCAAATATACAACCAGTTTAAAAGTTCCAAAATACCACAAACTTTAGGGTTATGAATCTTTTCGAAAAAGGAAATAATTTTTAACTTTAAACCTAAAAATAATATTGTTTAAAATTTAATTAAAACTTTAGGTTTATGAAGCTACATTTAATAAAATAATATAATAAAAAATCCTTCTATATACTACATCCGTTCCACAAAATAAGATGTTATGAGTTTTTCCTTTGTTCCACAAAGAAAGATTTTGTAGAATATCATTAATGTTTTTTAAATAAAAATTAACTCACATTTGATATTTACGATGACCTACATAAATGTTTTTTTGGGTAAAGACAAATGTTTTTGGTAACATTCATTTTTAAACAAATGAGAACAGCTTAGAGAAAAAAGTGTGCAAAATCATTTAAATGCAGCCACCAAAATAAATAAAACAATAATCACAAATGTTCAGAGAAAAAATGCATTTATGGTTTCTTAATCTATGTGAAATACTCACAACATCCTATTTTATGGAACGGAGGTAGTATATATTTATACCTCTGTTCCTCAAGACTGATCCCGAGGAGAGGAATGCGATACGAGTAAGAGTTCGTCTCCGTCTTATCTAACATTGGAACCAACATCATATCGCCGCCAAACTCAGCCGCTGATCCTAGACGTATGTAGTTACGCGAGCCGGCGGAGGAAGGCCATAGACAGTGAGAAAATCTCGTGACGCGAAGCTGAGAAAGGAGTGATAAATGATGTGTGGTTAGGCTCACTCTCCCGTCGACGCCACCTCCGTCGTCCTCGGGCGTCACACGGTTGCTAGTCCCGCAGCCAAAGACAAACCCACGAACTATGGAGAGAGAGTTTTCTTGGTCGGTGATGGAAGAAGTCAACTGGAGGGTGTCGGAAACAAGGTAGCCAGCGCTGAAAGAAGAGACATCATAGCGACAGGAATTGGAAGGAGTGCAAAGAAGAGACAGAGACGTTGTTGTTGTTGTGTTATCATGGATAGTGGCATTGGGGGAGAGAAGAGGACATAGAGAAGAGTTGGTGCAGGAGATCGGTGAGAAAGTGGTCGAGGATTTGCGGTCGTATCGTCGGGTTGTGTCGGAGAGGGAGCATTGGTGTTCATCGTCGTCGCAAGAGTCGCATTCGAGGAAGGTGAGGTGTGTAGATGAGTCTAGCTTGAGGTTGAAGTTTCGCGTTGGGGTTCCAATGGTGATTTCGACGTAGAGATTGGACTCGAAGGGTAAGAAGAAACCGTTTGGTTGTTCGATCGAGAGATCATCTTCAAGGCTAGAAGTATGAGTAAGTACAGTGAAGAGAAGAAGAAGGAGAAGGTGTGGCATTGATGAAACCATGTTTTTTTAGGCTAATTCAACTTTTTGTAAAGTATGCTTCCAAAAGTGAGTTATTAGCTACATTTATATGAGTTATGAAATGCTATTTGCTTAATTTCTCTTAGGTTATCATATGATAATTCTTAATTACTTAACTGAACACAGTTCTTTAAGCAGTACGTGTTGCACTGCATGGAATAGTAGTTAACATGTTAACCGGCATATCATATTGAACTGCTTATATATATATTTCATAATCGTAGTTAATTTTATAAATCTGACTTAATATATATGAAACCACTTTCAATTCTAAGAACCGAAACTATATATAAATAGTTTTCAGCCTAATATATTTTTAAATCTCTAGCCATACAGTATAACCACATATATATATATATATATATATTTTTTTTTTTTGTGCACCACAGTATAACCATATATATACATCAGGAAAATAGGGAAATGAATCAATGTTCATATTAGTACCATTCTTTTGGATGAAATTTTGTTATTCTTCGATAAATTTCTGTGACGTGTATGTACTTACATTACGTACCTTTGTGTTTGATGACATAATTCATAAAACATCACATTAATGTGGCATGCATGGTTTAAATGATGTGGGTGGTGTTGGTTACTAAACGCATCTTCCGTGATTGGTATGGATTAGGTGAACGTAGACTCCGAACCGAGCGGACATACGTGGCCCGTTTATCATCACCAAAACATGGGCTAATGGGCCTGTAAATAAAAAGACCCAAAAAGAATCTGAGTGGGTCCCATAAGAATCTGCGGTTCTGGATTCATTACTTCGCGGGGGCTCTTTCGTTTTTACTTTCCATATCCTCTCGACAACACTCAACGCCAGAATAAAAAATTAAAAGCATGACGCGTTTTTTTTTGTTTGTTGTCAAGCTCCTCTTACGTTAAAGCTCTCTCACCTGCTTTTTCCCAAAAGGATAAATAAAAAAACGTTGAGTATTCTTCTAATTCACGAATCTGATTCCATTTTCTTACATGCGGAGCTCTCAATTTCGCATAAACACTTCTGGTTCATTCCAGGTTAACTTTTGTTTTTCTTTAATCCAATTTTTTTTTTTTTTTTTTTTTTTTTTGAATTAATGTTAAATTGATTCAAAAAAGCCTATATACAACTAGTGCATCCTTTGTATAATAAAGGCAAAAAGAAAGACTTCTACCTCCCCCCTTACTTAACAAAATTAATCCAATTTCTCAATTTCACGACCTGGGTAATTTGTAATTTGCGAATTTCTAATCGAAAAGATCTCACTTTTGTGATTTTGGTTCTGTAGAGTAATCGGTGGTGGTCAGTAGTCTTATCGTTTTTCGTCAGACTCTTAGCAAGTATCCAGAGAGTGTTGAGTAAGTTTGTGTCAATGGGTTGGGGGAACATTTACAGGAGGAGGATGAAAGTCTTCTCTTTAGCTATAATCATCTACTTTGATTACAAGGTAAAGCTTTTGATTTTTTGAATTTTTCTTTTTGTTTTGATTGTTAAGTGTTTATTGAAAGGTTATATCTTTATTGTTGTTGTGTGGTGAGTGAAGGGTGTTCAGCAGAGAGAGAAATGGATGAAGAAGTCTAAAGTTCCTGCTTTGTGGGAGAAAGCTCATGAACGTAATGCCAAGCGAGTGTTGAATTTGATTGTGGAGTTGGAAGGGCTGTGGGTGAAGATGGGGCAGTATCTATCCACTCGTGCTGATGTTCTCCCTCAGGCTTATATCTCTCTTCTCACTCAGTTGCAGGACTCCCTCCCTCCTCGCCCTCTGCAGGAGGTTGGTAATTATTAGTGTATATAGAGTCATTATATACAGTGACTCTATATACACTAATAGTAATCTATCTAAAGAAAAATATTTTTCTTTAATGGTTACCTTACCAGTTTTATCTAATTTTGAAGCTCTCTGATGTGCATTCTTTCGCAGGTTTGTCGAACCATTGAAAGAGAACTTGGGGATTCCATGGATGTTCTGTTCTCTGATTTTTCTGACGAACCTTTGGCAACTGCTTCGGTAAATTCCTGAAGTCTGTTCGTTCCTGGGGTGCACAAGGCACAATAGAAGCCAAAAGTCGCATACTATTTTTGATAGGGAGCTCTCTGTTTTGTAGATAGCACAGGTTCATCGTGCTACTCTAGCTAATGGCCAGGATGTGGTTGTTAAAGTTCAGCACAATGGCATTAGAGCGATTATTTTGGAGGTCTGATCTTTTGCTCTTTTTTTTTGTTTTTGTTTTGAAGCCTTTCAGATTATTATTACTATTGATTTTTTTCTGTTTCCAACTCCTTTTCTCTAATTGTTTCTTTAACAGGACTTGAAGAATGCGAAGTCTATCGTTGACTGGATTGCTTGGGCTGAACCACAGTACAATTTTAACCCCATGATAGATGAATGGTGCAAGGAAGCTCCAAGAGAACTAGATTTCAACATTGAAGCTGGTATGCTTTCACTTGCATAGCTAATGAATAGTCTTAAATTTTCACTAAAGATTTTCACCGCCTTCTATGATGGGATAGTGATAGTATATTCATCTCTGTTAATCTTTATTGGGTAGTTAGGTTGTCAATTATTTTATGTTGGATTATGCATAATCTTACCAATTTAGTCACATTTTATTTTTATTTTTCAAATGGCAATTTTCGAGATAACAACATGGCCAAAAAGGCAATATATATTGTGTGTCTGGATTCCTTTTCTAGAGGTTCATGCTTGCACGTCACTGATAACTGCATTTCTATAATGTTTCCCTTTTTGTTCTGTTTCTCAACATACAGAAAATACTAGAACCGTATCCAGGAATCTTGGGTGCAAGAGGACAAATGATGAAGTTAGAAGTGACAATCGGGTTGATGTCTTAATTCCAGATATAATTCAGGTTCTTATCTCCAGTGCTCTTTTCTTACTCTGAAGTGTACGGACATAAAAACTTCCATATGAACTCCTAAGTCTGTGATGAAAACACTAATCCTCTTAATGAGAATCACAAAAGACTGTTGGTAATGCTGTGGTATGGTTTCTCTGACGCAGCACGCTTTCTATATAGATATTACTTAAAGATTGCATAGTGGACCAATGTAGCCACTCTGTAACACAGATTGTCTCAGATTATCAGTGCAGACTTATTTTTTCCTACTTCTTATGTCTTATCCTTCTTCGTTACTCTAAATGACAGTCTTCTGAGAGTGTGCTCATTCTTGAGTACATGGATGGAATTCGCTTGAATGATGTGGAATCTCTAGATGCTTTTGGTGTGGATAAACAAAAAATTGTCGAAGAGATCACTCGTGCATATGCCCACCAGATATATGTTGATGGGTTTTTCAACGGTGACCCTCATCCAGGTATGGTTTTTGACAAGAAACTTCTGTCTGGAGTTTGCAACTCATTTTCTTCTGTCTTGTAACCATCATACTTGCTTAGACATATAGTTCTCATATACTTGTACTCTTTTTGCAGGAAATTTTCTTGTTAGTAAGGAAGCACCACATCGCCCTATCTTACTTGATTTTGGGCTTACAAAGAAACTTACACATCCCTTGAAACAAGCACTAGCCAAGATGTTTCTAGCATCAGCAGAGGTTTGTAAAGTTATGCAACACACTCTCTTTCTTTACCCTGTCTTAAGCAAATATTTTTGTGGGATATTTGACGTTTATGCTGAACCAATTATGCTCTGGTCATATGAATATTACATGTTTGTAAAATTATTGGTCGGTCATAGTTCGGATTTTAACTACTTAATGTAACAGGGAGACCAAGTGGCGCTCTTGTCTGCCTTTGCAGAAATGGGACTAAAGCTGCGGCTCGATCTCCCAGATCAGGCAATGAGTGTGGCAAGTCTATTCTTCCGATCTTCAACTCCATCGAATGAAGCTCTGGTTAGTAAAATACTTCTTTCTTTCATAACTTTGCTTTTTCTTTTGGGTAACTTTAGTGGGTTCGCTCTTACACATTTATCTCTTTATAGAAAACCCTGAAATCCTTGAACGATCAGAGAACGCAAAATATGAAAGTTATACAGGAAAAGATGCAGCTCACCCCGAAAGAAGTTAAACGCTTCAATCCGGTAAGCGTAAATGTCTTTCAAGTATACGCCTGGTTAGTGGCCAACTTTATCTAAATGAAACCGTTTGATGCAGGTAGATGCATTTCCAGGCGATATTGTTATTTTTGCAAGGGTCATTAATCTACTCAGAGGTATGGTGTGTGAATCATACTATTTTACCTCATTACATCAAAGGAATTTGCTTATTCATTGTAATTTACTCTTGTTTTACTTACCAACCATTAAGGACTTTCATCGATTATGAACGTTCGGATCGTTTATCTGGACATCATGAGACCATTTGCCGAATCTGTTCTGTTGGGGTAAGTCCCCTTGGCGTTTTAGCCGCTCATTGTTATCAGTCCTAGATAGACCTCATATGACCATTGTGTGACTTTGCAGGAGTATCAGTCGAGGACCAACTGTAGACGCTTCTTGGATACATGACTCGCCTGTCCATTCCGATGTAGAGTCCAAACTGAGGAACCTGCTTATTGAACTTGGGAGTATCCAGAAAATACTTGGAATTCAGGTGGGAAACACTCTTTTACAATCTGGCTTGTAGGCAGCGTTCATTATGTTTTTATTTCTACGTGTGTTCTAACTCGGCCATGATTATGTAGGTATGTGCATATAAAGATGGGAAAGTCATTATTGACACTGCTGCTGGAGTACTTGGAAGATATGATCCTCGTCCAGTTCAACCAGATAGTTTATTTCCTGTTTTCTCTGTGACAAAAGGTGTCACTGCCGGCATGATACACTGGCTTGTCGACAATAGGTGGGTGACAACATTATAAGCTTGCAAATGTTTTCATGTGGTCTTTTCATGAATCCGAGATTCTGAATTAGCTCCAATTCTTACATATTGGTCTCATTATTAATTCCATTATCTCGTTTGCAAAACTCATGCTTAGTCAAACGTTAGTAATGTTTAGTTTTAAACGATTCAGAAAACTCCAGTTCGACCAGACTGTAGGAGATATATGGCCAGGGTTTGGATCAAATGGAAAAGAGACCATAAAGGTATAAGGAGTTACACTGTCATTGAAATCAAGTTACAATATTCATGAGATATTGCTTTTCATTTGATTCGTATTGTGTATCAGGTCCATCATGTGCTTAACCATACGTCTGGGCTGCACAGTGCCTTTGACCCTATAGGAGAAAATCCTCTGCTTATTTGTGACTGGGATGAATGTTTGAAACGGATTGCTGATTCATCACCTGAAACAGAGCCTGGCAGTCAGCAGACCTATCACTATCTCACGTTTGGATGGCTATGTGGTGGAATCCTTGAGGTAAACTACTCATGGCATTTATTGTTAACCTCTGTATCTAAGCCTAAAGCACAAGCAAGGCTATTTACTATGTTTGATGTCAATCTTGAAACAGTATGCTTCTGGAAAGAAATTTCAAGAGATCCTTGAAGAATCCATCATCAAACCCCTAAAGATTGATGGAGAACTGTACATTGGTATCCCCCCAGGTAAATAACAAACATTATAAAATTAGGCTACCAGCTTTGTTAAGAACTATCTGACGTCTCAATTTTTATAGGTGTTGAATCTCGGCTTGCCACATTGACGCTGGACACCGACGAACTAAACAAGCTTCCGTCCATTGGTAGTCAGCCTGAGCTTCCTTCGACATTTCAGCCTGTGAAGATCTTGCAAATCGCAACCAGCTTGCCGGTCTTATTTAACACACTGAATGTGCGTAGAGCCACAATCCCTGCGGCTAATGGACATTGCTCGGCTCGTGCTCTTGCTCGGTACTATGCAGCCTTGGCAGATGGCGGTCTAGTGCCACCACCTCATTCATCTTCATCCCAGCCACCACTTGGCAGCCACACCCACATTCCAAAGTTCTCATCGGTAAACGACGCAACGAAAAAGAGAAAGGGTAAGGAGATGGAAGCTACAGAGAAGCTTAAAACAAAAGATCATAAAGAGAAGAGGCTCTATGACGGCAGAGAGTCAAGTACAGAGAGTTTAACCAGGCTAGTCAATGATACTAGCAGTTCTGCTGGCAAAACTGAGATCAGCAGCAATGATCATCAAGATGATATTCACAATATGTTTAGCAATTCGAAGATTCATGATGCTTTTATGGGCACTGGAGATTACAGTGGCTTAGTACTTCCTGATGGGAAGTTTGGACTTGGTTTCAAGCGTGTCACTTCAGAAGATGGGTCTCTGGTTGGTTTTGGACATTCGGGGTTGGGAGGATCAACAGGCTTCTGTGACATCGAAAACAGATTTTCCATCGCAATAACGCTCAACAAGATGTCTATGGGAGGTGTTACGGCTAATATTATCAGGCTGGTTTGCTCAGAGTTAAACATTCCCTTACCTAAGGACTTCTCCCTTTCAAGTGGTATGGATCCTGTAATCAACTAAGGTTGGTTTTCTATGTAAGTTTTGTCTGCTCATGTTACAACATACAAAAGTGGTCCTTAGAATCACCTCAGATATAGCTTATAGACATTGCTGGAAAGTAGGGGAATGTAATGTAATGTCTTAAATACATACACATCTGTAACCCAATATTCACATTTTCTGGATTTAAAGTATATATTATACCCAAACCTGATGTCTATTGTTTATATTTTTCCAAGTTGATGTATATGTAACAGGGGAAAAAAAAGAGAGGCTTGTAAAAGAAACTTGAGTTCAATAACGAATATAAATGTTTCTAGTTTTATAGTGATAGCACATACATGAAAGTTTCAGAGTTTTCGTTACATATTGTCAAGAAGAGGGTCATGGCCAGATGTCTGAGACGCAGCTAACAGCTTCGCTTGATACATTACCAAGTCCAGGGCTTGAGTTCTGCCCAGAAAGTGTGATTCCAGGGAACATAGATTGGTGGTCGCTCTGGACTGTAATGGCCGGTGAGGTACTTTCTGTGTAGTGCAGACTGTTGGTAGACTGTGGTGATGGGCTTAGATGAGTTTGCAGAAGTTGATTCAAGCTACTAGTGAAGGACCCTCTAGCTACCAAATCTTCTGCTAGTTTCACCTGTAAGCTACTTAAAATTAGCACATTCCAATTTATTAAGTCGTTCAAGTGATTCAATGATGATACCTTGATTCTGAGAGTTTCAACATCTGATTTGAGGATTCTGTTATTTGTTCCAGCACTACGAAACAGTTGTGTTGCGGCAATGAGCTGCTTATACAGTGTTGAGTTCTCTCCTTTCAAAGAATCAACCTGAGATTCAAGATCTGCCAACTGTTCTTGCTTTCTTCTCCTTGACCGCCTTGCTGATTCTCTGTTTGAGTACATCCTGAGTTCACATCACAGAAAAAGAAAGTAAATTAAAACGGTGTTTCACATGTAAGTTTGTATCCATATGCAACAATCATACCTTCTAATACGTTTTAGATGATTGGGATCATTAGTCATTTGAGACTGGCTAGCTTCTGTCTCTTCATCTTCTTCATCAGAGTGACCATGAGAAGATACACTTACAGGTCTCCGAGCTCTCCTCCTTACCTCAGGCTTATTAGCTGACACTGGACTATCAGCTGACAGATTTTCTTTGAAGATAAGAGCCATACAAATGAAAAACTATTAATCTAACAACACTTTGTTATAAAGAGCACATGCAGAGACCTGCACATACCACAGATTGAGGACTGCGCGTCAAGTAAAACTCCAGGTGGAATCAAGCGCTCAGATAACAAATGACTATCTCTTAGCTCACCAGTGTGATCCTGCAACCAAAAAGAAATAACAAGACTCTTACTACAATCTGTGGATTTAGTAACAGTGACAACTGAAGAAAGACTAACCTGGTTCATGGAATGAAAAGAAGGGTCTAGAGGGCTTGTAGATTCCTGTCTTGATAAAGTAGAAGAAGACAAGGCCTTAGTGAGATACTCTTGTAGAGCTAACTCGGAAGCACTTCTTTTCATACCAGTGTCTTTAGCTGTGTGACCATCCATTTTTTTTTCTCTATATATGAAATTTGGTGGGAAAAGAGAGGAGGGGAAGAGTAAGTGGTGATAGACATCTTCTTTATATAACACTCTCTTCTTTACTAAAGTTGAAAAAGCTTCTTAGTGGCGAAGCAAAATCAAAATTGCTTTGTCAAAGAAACGTCCTAATATTCAAACCTTTTACTTTTAGTGACAGCAATAACAAAACATAATAGAAAAGCAAAGCCAGAGACATCTTAAGCTCTGTCAACAGATTTATAGAAGGTTGTATAGTACCAATTATATGCTAATGATAACCTTATTCCTTTAACTAGAGAAGACTAAATAAGGTAGCCGGAGACTGTCAATATAATCATATTCTTTGAATGATAAATAATACTTTGGATGATATACTTAACAAATTGATTCATCACTAGTTGCCAACAATACTAAAAAAAACACTTGAGAAAATTTTCAGGTCAGAAAAAATTTAGGTCGCTAGCAACACAATATCGTTCTTCTCTTTCATGCTTTTGTTTCTCTTACTTTTTCTTCGTATGCTTTTGAAAAGCAGATCTAAAGACCTATTTCTATACACCACCGTAAATACTTTTATTTCTCTAATGTTGGTTTAACTTTTGGGTGTAACACAACTTTTCTTTTCTTTTGATCTACGATTCCTTTAAAAAGATAAAATATTTTACAAACTATTTTAGTTTTTTAAACCATTAACTAGAACATTCGAATCTAGTGGACCTTTTGATTTTCAAAAGTAAATAATGAAACTCGAATTCAGATCTTGTTAACGCATGCATCACGAATAACAAAATAAGTAGTGATGCTTAAAATCACTATGTTAAACTATATAGGTGATGATAGATATACCTTTTTCACATTCGAAAATGTATAGTGCTATATTTTATCATTGTCATATTTTTTCTACAAAATTTAACATATGTAAATCTATTATGCGTCATCACCACCACCATTTAGAGAATCAGAGGCGCGAGGACAATCCACTATACGCTGTTTCTCTTTATTGCTGCCGAGTGACACAAAATCCACGTGATAAAGAGCAAGCATCATCACCAAAACGCTCAAGAACACGAGGATGGGACCAAAGATCCATAACATCAGAGAAAACCCTGCGTAGAACAGCCTGTTGCCTACCGTGCTGAGAAAGAAACCCTTGTCAAACAGGTCGCTGACATACTCAGGCGTGAGGTACAAGTCACCAGAGGGATTAGGGTATAAGTTAGGTATGTTAACGAGCATGGCGACTTGGTTGAGGAGCCGGATAGAGAGAGAATGAGAGAAGAAAGAAAAGATGAAGATAGTGAGAATCGTTAAGTATTTGATGGCTATTGCTATATCTCCATGTGCACCGTATACGGCGTCGTTTAGAGGCTTCTTGATGCTGTAAGTGCTGCTTATGACGGCGGCTAAACCGGCGCAGAGGAGGATGCAGGTCGTAGCCATCAGTGTAGCTCCCATTACTATGTTACGGAGTGTTTGTACCGTTAATATGTTCATCCTCTGGTTCTCCTGCCAAAATTATACAACAATTAGTATAGCTTATAATTAATTATTACAACTTTATTTTATATAAATTTTGTTATACTTGTGGCATCATCAATGGAGTAAACCTCTCTTGTATTTCTAAGCAAAAAAATATGTTTTTAAAGAAAATTAATATTTTTAAATACTAACCATTAAAAAGTGTCAAATGGCATGTGATCAGTTTCTCAAAAGCTTAACTGAGCGACACTATTCTCATTTCTCTCTTCACTTTTTGTGTTTTAATATTATTTTGTTATTGAGAGATTCATGGTGGCAAGACTAGTTTTCATACCATCAAGTGGTCGATTCCTCATACGTCATACCAAAACTTTAATCAGTAAGATAACAATCACGAGATTACTATAACATTTGAATTAAGGTTGTATATATTTGGGTAAGATCAGCATCGAGATGGATATAAGAACCTTGATCATAGCGGAAATCCAGAGTCGGCGGCCGCGAGAGTTAATGCCGAGGACGGTGGAGGAGGGCTGGGTTCGAACCATGAAGGACAAGTAGATGTGGTAACAAATCATCATCACGAGAGCTAATGGCACAAGAATCACGTCTAGGTACCATTTCTTCCATTCCATTTTGCTATCTTTTTTTGTTTTTCCAACCTCGTCGATTTCGTTCATCATTTCTTCTGTCTCCATATATAGTAAACGTAAACGAAAATAAATGAATTTGATTTTAATTATTAATTCATTCCACCCTATGCTATTTCATTTTGAATTTGTTATAAAAATAAATATAAAAACAAAAAGCTTAGTCCAAGGTTAATCACATGATAAAAAATGAGGCAATCAATAGGTATTCCGTCAACATCTTAACTTGGTAGCATTGCAGTGATACATTGTGTGAACGCGTGAGGTAAAACTGAATCCTTCTTTTAATCAAATGGAACGTAACAAGAAGACATACGGAAGTATATATAGTTCAAACCAATTATGAAAAATCAGAAATTGTCTCACTAGTACTCTTAAGATAGAATCTTATTCTAGAAATTTAAGAGAGGTCAGCTCAAAACCGTTTTCAATATCTCTATGAAACATTAATACAATAGTAAAACGGGATTACATTACAAACGTAAAGGCGTTAACTTAAAGCACTTTACCAAAGTTGATTCTTGATATCGGTTACTACAGTCTACAGAACCAATCTTCACAGCTAAAAATACTTATTACTTCCACTGATAATAAGATCAACAAGACCTAAACACTGAACTAAGAAACCCCCAACAACCAGCTCAAACTATAATTACTATAAACCGAGGAAAACAAGCGCATAAGAACGTGGTTAACAACCCTGAAATACTCAGATGCGCCTAATGACGATTGTTTAATTTATCTTGCCTTGTATATATTTGGAGTATATCTTGAAATGATATTTACATTTTTAACAAAAAAGAAGAAGATGATGGTATAAGTTGTTAAACATTATAGAATAATTAAATATCTACTCAAAAATAAAAGATATAAATATCTTAATTCTTCTACGTATAAATTAAGTATTTACATAACGAAAAAAATTTCTTAGTGCCTTAATATAACAAAATAATATCTCAATTAAATCCAGGACGATAACAAATTTATTTAAATCTGTCAATAATGAATGTTAATGACAATTTCTTAACCTTTTCTTCATAATAAGATGGTTGTCACGTGATTGTAGAATTATTGATATTCACAAATTAGATACACATTTTTCTAATTATTAAAAGAATACAGTATATACAAAAAATTAACTTAATATAAATAGACGTAACCTATTTAGAATCCTATTATGTGAATACGGGAACCTATAGAAAAGTGACAAGACCATCCACGAGGTGCAATACCAGCAAGCTTCATGCATGGAATCTATAAAGTCTTAGCTAGGAAGGGTTCATAAATTAGCAAGCTAAATTTGTTCCCTGTTCAATAAGCTAAGTAAGTTAACGGAACAGAAAAGAGGTATGATGAAGCTACGCGTGTTATTATGGAGAACGTTAATTTTGGAAGGCGACATGCAATAGGCACGCATCTTTTATTTTTAGTCACCTAAATCGTGTGTGTATGTAAATTATCAAGTAGTTACGCAACTTTTAATTCGTCTAATTCTCTGGTGCGATGAGTATTATTGATATACCATTTTCACGCTTATAAACGTCGCATATATATTTTGGACGTGATTTTTAAAGAACAAAATATGGCATACAAATGAAACTTGCATACTAAATCGTTTTTAGCGATCTTAACATCTTACCAAAATATGGCATACAAAAAAAAAAACATGCATACTAAATCGTTTTTAGCGATCTTAACATCATACCAAAAAAAATCGTTTTTAGCGTTTTATATCCATTTACGTATCCAATAGATTATCTGACTATTCCAATATTCTACTATATAATAATCAATAATCATCCCATGTGATTTGCACATCTTATAGGTCTCAAATTATCTTGGTGTCACGATGTCTACAATATATATTTTTTTTTTTGTAAATGAAACGATGTCTACAATCTTTACAATATTTTATTGCTACCTTCTAAGTATATATATATATATATGATTTATTGTTTCACTATATATATACCCAGGTCTCCGGTTCGCTAATTGGACGACCGACTATCCACCCGAAGGCGGTCCTGGACGCTGCGCCCCGCATGTTAAATTTGCGCAGTGGCCGGGTTTCGAAGCTGGGTGGCGGGTGCCTCAGCCGAGGTTCCTTTACCACCAGGCTACGAAGCCCGGTTATATATATATATATATGATTTATTGTTTCACTCGTTAAACATTATAGATGACCAAATTGTACTGCAAAATGAGTTTTCTACAAGTTTAGCATCATGAGTCATAGGTTTAGAGTTTCATGATTAATTAATAGTTCGGTAAAAACTGACTGTGTGCACTTTAAAGGTGGTACACACTAGCTAGCTTTAGATAATAGCATAGCATGTCAAGTTTTGCATCAATGATTTATAAACTATGTATTGTGTGAGTGACATTGTTGAGAACGTAAGAAAACTGGCTTCATATATCAGAACATGTCAATCAGAAACATACTCATAGAATATCTCATCAATAAAAATAAGAAATAAATTGAAAAATGGAATTTTCAAATCTTCGAAAACTTCTTCCATCCATAGAATAGCTTGTGATCCGTTAAATTTATATTTAAATATCAACTTTAATATATAACTAAATTGTATGAAAATATTAATATTATTTGGAGAATGGCATGTGAAAGTCTTGCATTTAACAACATTTTTTTTCTTCCTTCTGTTTTTTCTAAAAGCGAGACTCCGAGATTTGTAACACAATGATTTATACTAGTCTCATGTCATCACCTTGTAGCATAATATATTCCATTACCACAATTTTCTTCCAATTTGTCTGAGAGTCGTTAACAATAAGTAGAACAATTAATTTTGGGTTTACAAATCAGACTAATGTAAAACCTATCTAAGATTACTATCCAAATTTTTGCTAATCCAGGTTGGAAACTCGGAGGTATATTCACCTGAGAGATAAGATGATTTATTTGTTTTAAGATAACAAATTCCTTGTTATTATAACTTATTTAAAATCTGCTATTATTTAACTTCATATTTCATTGAGTATTTTGAAATTCACCGTTATTAATGATATTTTAAACTCTGAGTTTTTAATTTTTCAAATGATTTGTTAGTATTTGGATACAGTCTCCTATTAAGTAAAAAAATCATATCTTATGGTTTTAGATGAGATTGTAAAGTGGTTTTAATAAACACTACACTGGAAGTCTTAAAATATACTGATGATAATTATTTAGAAATTCATTATATCTTAATCACTTCAGACACTACACTGGAAGTCTTAAATATATATTTGAAAATAACATATTCTTAAAATATTTATTTTATAGTTTTAAGATATAAACAACAACAATAAATAATTCCAATATATTTTTTCTTCTTTTGGCGGATTAGTTGAAAATAAACAAATTGTTTAAATTTTTTTGTATCAAAATATATAGTTTATTAACAAATACAATGCATCTATGGAAATATAAATAAGATTAAGGATGTAACTGGATTACAACTTTTGAAATAAAATGATATAGAATGGTTGATTCTATTAATTCGATAATTTTTTTTACCATTTACAATCAATAGAATAGAATAGTCATTCCATTAATTACAAAAAAAAATTAGATAAAACACAAATAAAATTAAAACATAACAATTTTTTTCATGAACTAATGAAATGATTTTTTATTTAAGTTTCTTTTGATGTATTTCATTTTTATCAATTCCATTTATTTTTGCCAAGGCATTATAAGCCTGATTAAACCCACTAAAGGCCCAAACTTTGCTTGAACCAGCCCATATAATGCTCAAAATTCTAACAAACGCGACTCATAGATGATCGCTGTGTGTTTTAAACGCCGTAGCTGCGGTAACCCACCGTGGCGTCGGTTAGTTTCGGTCTGGTTCGGTTCGGTTCGAGAGGACGTAACCAACTGAAAAATTCGTCTCCCCTTGATAGAGAAGGCAAAAGACACCGACTTTCCCGTCTCGCTCGACGCAGAGAAAGGAAGTAAAAACCCTACCGATCTCGAGCTCGACCGAGAGAGTATTTGAGAAAAAAAATCGATAATCTCGTTTCGAATCTCGGAATAATGAAATATTAGAGAGGGGTTTTGAAAAAAAAAAGGATGTTCGAAGGGCTTGTGCAAAAGCTTTTGATAGGGTACTTAGGTCGCTACATCAAAGACATTCAGCGAGAGCAGCTCAAAATCACTCTTTGGAATGGTAATTAAGCACTCTCTTCTTCTCCCTCTATCTCATGTATTGAATGATGACTAACCAACAATTTGTGTGTTTTGTAAAATCTGCAGAGGAAATCCTGTTGGAGAACGTGGAGCTGATTCTTGAAGCGTTTGACTATTTGCAGCTCCCTATTGCTCTTAAGCAAGGTTTTGATATATTGTAATTGGGAGGTTTTAGTCAGAGGCTTTTAATTTTAATTTCTTTATTTGTTTGTTACAGGACGTATTGGGAAATTGAGCATTAAGGTTCCATGGAAGAAGATTGTGTGGGAACCCATCGTTATTAAGCTTGAAGATGTCTTTATTAGCGCAACACAACGCAGTGATCAAGAGGTTATTTCTTTATTTTATTTTTATTTTATTTGGGTATACAAGACAGGTGTTTGCACTTAAACTTTGTTTCATGGTTATTGCATTGCAGTGGAGTTCAGATGTGGTTGAGAAAAGAGAGTTTGCTGGCAAGAAAGCTAAGCTTGCTGCTGCTGAACTTGCAAAATTGTCCAAGCGTGTCTTCGGTGAGCGATATACTTACTCCGCTCTTCTACTAAATAGTTTTGTCTTTTAGAGATTGCTCATGTTAACCCCTTCAATTTTTTTTTTTTTTTTTAATCTTTTCCAGACAGTCCAGCAGGAAATTCGTTTACGTCATTTATTGCAGCCAAGGTGAGTCGTGTGATCCATAATTTAGTCTATCAGGTGTTCCTTTATTTAAGTAATCAGGTGATCATTAATTTAGGCATCATAATCTTTTTCATATTACGTTCGGTCTGATGATGTGTTTTAATTTTTGAGCAATTGTTGATCTCCTTGCTTGTGGATGAGGTTATCGCTTGTGTCTTTGCGGCTTTCTATTGTGTTAACCTTCATTCTTTATTGGCTTAGGTTCTTGATAGTATTCAACTGTCCATCAAAAACTTTCACATCGTATACACCGATGCACAATCTGAATCGGTAAGTCTCCTGCTTGTTCAGCTTAATTGGTTTTCTAGAATATAGGCTCGTAATTCAGAATTATTCTCTGCTGTCTGCAGGAACAAGTTGTACTAGGATTGCGGTTTTCAAGTTTGACAGTTTCGAAGCAAAACCCCGTTGGGTAATTTCTTGATAAACCTTCTATGGCACTTATTACACTTTCGGGGTTGATTCCTTGTACCTTTGATTTAGGCTATGGTAAGGAGATGTGTTTTAAGTTACATCTCCCAGTATTTCCAACTGGATCTTTACTTAACTATAGTTTTTCTTTAATACCTATTTGTTCCATAAACTAATATTTTTTTAGGTACAACCATGATCTGTGGTTGATATGTGCTCACCTTTATATATCTTGACATGGCGTCTATGTTGAATATCAGAAAATCAGTTGGTTGGATGAGAGGGGGACAAGTGAATAAACGTGTGGAGGTTGAAGCTTTGGAAATTTATTGCGACATGTATGAAGGAAACATGGACTTTCTAAGTTTTGACAACTGGTACCGGGCGAGAGTGCAAAGCGATACACTCGGTTATTTATTGAAGCCAGTCCGTGTTTGTGTATCACTATCGGTAATGGAGTTAAGAGACTGTCATTAGTTTTCTGTGTGTTTAACATCTGTCGTTATCATCAAAGCTTTGTTGCTGCTCCAGGGCGTTGCATGCTTCCTCTAGATGCACACAATTTTATCGTATATCTTCTGTAGTTAGTCTATTTTTTGATCTTCGGAATGGCAGGACATTCTAATAAATGTCTGTGTCTTGGGAGCTATTTGCTTTTGTGATAAACTAAGCGCATAGTTCCAGGCTTAACTTATTTATTTATTCCAGTAGTGCAGTTTTGATACACCCCTCTCTTTAGTGTTACCAATAATGATATGCATTGCGCTTATGCCAGTTCTATTATTGTTCACTTTCAGCTCCATATAGACATTTTATCTAGTGCAGCTCTCTGATTAAAGTTAAAATATGTATACAGAACAAGCATTGGTGTCTATGCGTCAGCTATTACTTGGATGCATTTGTATTCTGTTCGTAAATAGGCATTTTTTCTTTTGCTGATGCATTTCTCTGCATAGGTAAATCGATCTGGAGAGCTTTCTGATGATCAACCTCAGTATTCTATCAGCGCCGAGTTGACTGATGTGGTTAGTTCTCAGGAATTGTTGTACTATGTTAAGAGCTAAGATACGCATTCTAACTTCCACTTATGCATTGCAGGTCATGACTCTGAATGAATTTCAGTTACAGCAGATTCTTATTCTGTTAGATTACTTACAAACCAGTCAATTGCGTGAGAGGTAAGCCTTTCATTTGAGTAATGAAAAATTTTCCCCTTCCAAACTTTTATCATCCAGAGGCATAGGTGACATTTTGAAGAGCTATTGATTAAAACATAATATAATGGTTTAGGTATGGGCGGTATCGCCCCTGCTCCAGTTCCTTATCAAGGAAACCACCAGGGTGGCCGAGACTCTGGTGGCATTATGCCCAAAAATCAATTATATCTGAAGTACGGAAGAAACTTTGGAAAACTTCATGGAGATTTCTTGGACAGCGAATGTAAGTATTATCTTGACATCTCTTCATGTTTACTTTCTAGACATTTTTTATATCCGAAGTTGATACTTAATTACTTATCAGTTTCATGGCATCAGTAGACAAATAATTTTCGGACTTCTGTTTCGTGAAATATTACAGGACAATTCGCAGGAGGTATATAAACTTTTACAAGATAAAGCTAGATTTCCTACGCAGAGAAAAGGCAATTATTTTCTCTTCCTCATCTGGTTAGATGTATCTGGCCTTTTCATTATGTCGCTTCTTTTCCATCTATTTGCTTAACTGCATGAGATTGCCTAACCTAGCCTGTTGAATTCAACATAGAGCATATAAAGTCTCATTATCTTTTACATGCTTGCACAAAAATTGGTAACATAGGTGGTTTGTCACTTTTCGATTTTTTTTTGTCCTTTAATGTACTTCAACTTGTCTATGGACGGGTAGTGGTAGGTTGAGAAGCACATTTCACATGATATAAGTCCATTTTGTTGTGTTGGTAAGGAGAAGAGGATTTAGAAGAACGTCTACAATTTGTCTGAAATCTTATAAATTGTAAGCACGTGCATCCTTGCAAATGGTTTCATAGGTAGCTTGGCAGTGTCAAGGAACTTTTATACTTGTTGGAGTGTTGGAATCGAATCTAGAAATTGCAGAGACTTGATCTAAGCCTTTGGCTGCATCTTACATTTCAAAAGAGGAAATTGAAGAAAGCATATTTTTTTCTAACATCTAAAAGTATTCTATATAAGCTTATCATCATGGGAAATGTAGTTGTTCCGAAATTGCTGCCTGAAAAAAATAGATAGCTTCCCGTCCCTAAAATTTTTGGTGCCTTAGTCTCCATCACATGTTGCTACGGTGTTTTAACTTGAAGATGAGTTGATGTAATACCTGATTTTTCTTGCCAAATTGCTTGTCTTTTAATATGGGTGTTCTTTATGCGTCTGGCTGCAGCCAATCGATGAGGCAATTCTTTTGGGCCTGGAAGAAGTGGAGAAGAAGTCTGACATTGATGATATCTTAAGTTATCGGTCCGCAGCAGAAGGTGAGATGCAGGTACGGTAAATAGGTTGTTCCGATATCTATCCCTTCATAACAGATAAGTTGATGTTCTAGTACTGGCATTTTCTTATCTTCGTTTTGTCTTTGGGCTTTGAATCTTATTATGCAGGAAGCTTGTTCAGAATTGGCTGCGAACATGGGAGCAGGTGGTGCCACTGAGAAGGAACAAAGTGTCTCTGAAAAGGAACAGAGTGATGATCCTACATCGAATCAGTCGCGCGGGTGGTTGAATTGGTTGTCACGGGGAATGCTTGGTGCCGGAGGCACAGAGGATTCTAGTCAGTTTTCTGGTGTTGTTTCTGATGAAATTGTCAAGGTATTTCGTGCTATTCTATACCAGTGGAGCTTTAAATAATCTTCTGGACATCCTAGTAACTTTTCGTTTACTGCAGGATATACACGAGGCAACAGAGTTTCACCCTATTTCTTCATCTCCTAGAAATATAACTGCAACTGGTAGGATCTGTACGTGCTTCATTAGACTCGACGTGGGAAAAATTTCTGCTACTTTGCAGCATATAAATGGGTAAGTTGCAACTTCTCGATTACTTCGTCATGATCTCTGATTAAACTGTCTTTTCATTTGTTCTTTCTCTTTTTTAAATTACACAGTCAAGCTATAACAGAATTGGACATTTTGGGGGTGATTGTTGAATGCCAGTCCTGGAAAGAATCTACAGCCATCAATGTTTCTGTTATCTCTGGAAGGCTGGTCTATCCTCAAAATGGGAAAGAAATTCTAACCATGAAAGAGGTTTGTGTCTCAATATGCTGTTACTAATACTAATATGACTATTACTAATATCGGAAATCATGAACATATTAGACTAATGCTTAGTTAATAAGGTGATATGAACCATCTAGTTTTAATATATGTTCTGTCGTCTCCGTTATTATAATCAGTTTTAGCGCTTTTAACATTGTTTTCAGTAAAAATATTGGAATTATAATGTTTCATGTCACAGAGCGATGAACTAGAAATGAAAAGCGATGCGCTAGAAAAGAAACCCTCATGTAAAGTGCGGCTAGATTTGTCTCAAGATCATGATGTTGCATTGTCAATAAAGGTGAACTAACTCTACCTTTGTGGACAAACCCATTGCTTTCTTCAGTCTAGGTCTTTCTTCCGTAGGATTGACTTGATTATAGCTTTTCTCCCTTTTGTTTCTGTAGGTCACCCTTCAACCACTTGAAGCTGCTTACGATGTAGATTTTTTTCAATCTGTTAGCAAATTTTTCTCTGGTTCAAGAGCCTTCAAACTTCAGAATGAAAGAGTGAGCTCTTATTTCACTAAATCTGCTACATGTTCGTACTTTGTCCTGAAAACATATGAAGTTTTCGACAAACTACAGTTAAGGAAGTATGGTTAAGTGTAAAATATAATGTCAGTTTGTCTCCGTGATTTGAATACCGTAGTAATCAAAAGTCAAAAAGTTGATTCTACTAATTTTGCTCGACATGTGAATACTATAGATAAAATTAATGAGTTGACCAAGGAATCTATTGAAATGGTTTTGTGGCTATTTTCTATGGTAAATGGTTTTTTATTGTTACATTATGAATGGTTTCACGACTTATTTGGTGAAAGCTGCCTCACATGGAAAACATATAACATTCTCCTATGTCGCTCAGGTTCTGTCATCACTCAATGGCCTTGAAAATGAAACGAGACTGGCGGCGAAAACTGAGTAAGTTTTTCCTCTATGGAAACGTAGGTGTAGATTCATATCCTCATTTGATTATGGTGCTTATTTGTGCCGTGGTATGTTTCATAGGTACCTCCTATCAAGCCGAAATAAAGTGAAGTGGGACCTGGACATAAAAGATCTTACCATATGTTTCCCTGGACGATTGGTTGAATCAGAAAGCTATAATCTGGTATTTGGCATATATGGTCATTTCTTTTTTTTTAAAAAAATTTGTAACCTTCCCAGTATTTATTCTTTCTTCCGCGCATTTCCTTGTGCAAGGTTCTGGTATTGGAATCTCTTTCTATCACATCCAGTAGCACTGATTTTCTTAACCCAAGTCCAAGAATGCAGTCAGGTAAGGGGGATGGTTTACAGAGTTCCATTGCAGCCTTGGATGGTTTTCAAGTCAAAGATCTCTATGACCATTTTGAGATCAACATTTGTGACATTGAGGTATGATGAATATATCTTTTTGTATTGGAGTTGTATATGTAATTATAGATGTTCTTACAAGTGCATTTTGTGCAGATGAGGCTGAAGAAGATGCATTCTTTACAAGTACTTCCTCTCGTGGAGAAAACATCATTACTTATAAAGTTAGCGTCTTGTTTAATTCCGGAAGAGTCAGTACTGCACCAATTGGAGGTAATTAAAATTTAAATTGAGATTCTAAGGTGTCTGTGTCTTGTTCTCTGAGAGAATGGATAACTTCCTTGCTCCGTGGTACTAAATACTCGTACTTTTGTAGAGGCGTCAAAACTGGAGACCACATTTTGGAATTGATTATTTTGTCTTTTCATTCATTTCAGGTTGAAGTTACTCTGTCTACGATCAATGTACATTTCTCTCCGTCAGTATTTGAAGGAGTCATGTCTGTGATTGAATATCTTGATATTCAGGACCACGGAGCTCAAGATGTTCCGCCTTACCCCGTTTCCATCTTTCATTTCACCATCAATACCAACTTGGCACTTTTCAGGTTGCACGTCAATCTTGAAAATGAAGGAGTAAATAGCACCGCGCTTATTCTTTCTATACAACACCTTAATCTCTGGTAGGTATTTAATGCCTTTTTACAGTATCACTGGCATATTATTCTCCAGCTATTTAGAAAGCATGAATATAGTGTTTTGTGGTGTTGTATCTCGGTTGTCTGCTTGTTTTGCCAAGCAGTTGAATATCTTCTCATGCTTCTTATTATACATAAATTTGGTCTAATAATAACTCTCTATGACTCATCTAGTCATGCCATTTTCAAATCCATACCCATCCAATTCTTTTTCTCTCGGTTCCTGACAAATTCTCTTCTACAATCGTAATTTTCAGGTATTCACTTACTAAATTTGATGAGTGGTCGGTCCGTATAAAATCATTGGAACTGATAGCTTGTTCCTCCAAAGATGCAGCTGATAGTCATATTTTATGTTCATCTGGGGATAACGGCACAACTCCTGAAGCTGTTCTCAGCTTAATTTGCAAGGTCTCCCGAAGTAAAAATTCTGTTTCTCACAAGTATACAATCAATTGGAGGGGCGCTGAACTCCATTGCTACCCATACATATTTGGTTTGCTGTCAAGTTTTTTGGATAAGATAACTTCCTATAAGATCTCTTCAGCGGATACGTATCCATCTAGCCTTCCGGCAGATAGAAGTACTCCAACAGAAATTCCTCGGCTTGGTTTTGAAAGGTTTGGATTCTCAAACTTCATTGAAAGTAGATCTTGTGGCTCCATTCCTCTTGACAAATATCCGTTTATGACCATTTACAATTCTGGTTCTCTTGGTAGCCTAGATAGTTCTCTTTGTTATTCTTCTTCTGACTGGAGGAAGTCATTTATACTAAGGAACAAAAAGGATGGGGCAGACATAGGTCTGAATTGTGAATGTGAGAGCTGTACTTCGCAACAAAACTGTGATTGTCCTCTGAATGATCTTTCGTTCTCCAGAGGTCTTGGTCAGACCAGTCTCTTTATAGTTGATGTGCATGTCTCCAACACCAATGTGCATTTCCATGATCCTTCGAGTGTTTTTGGAACTATTATACTGCCAATATCCAGATACGTGCTTACCATTTCAGACGATTGTTTTGATTTGGTTGCTTCTGCCGAAGACTTGATGCTGGAGTCATCATTGTTCACCAACTATTTTGGCGGATTTCTTTGGGGAGCTTCATTAACAGATGTCTCACCGGTCTTGAACCTACGTGTAAGGAAAAGGAATTTGGAGTCTTCTGGTTCTGAGCTTGAAGTGAGCATTGGTATTCAACACACATGCTGCATTTTGCCACCGGAATATCTGGCCATTATAATTGGATACTTCACGCTTCCTGATTGGACTTCAAAGTCAGGTCTCCAGTCACTGCCCCAAGCTACCGAGTGCACTAAGGTTCATTCTGAGCTTGCCATTACTTATAAAATTGAGATACTGGACTCCAGTTTGATTCTTCCTGTGGAAAATGACGACTGCCGGCAACTGAAAGTTGACATACAGGAGTTATATATGAGCTTTATTCTAGAGTGTGCTTTGAGCAACGTGGTGCAGCACATACCGCAGGAATGTGTTATTCCACGTAATCAAGTAGCAGGACGAACCGATTTTATAAACATATTTGGGCGGGGCTTGTCCCTATCATTGCTACTTTCGGAGAATGGCATATCAACATTCAAGAAGGATTCTATGTGCAGACGTATCACTCTGGCTCCCAGAGTTATTGCTGACGCATGGATTAGATTACCTTGTGATCAGGATTCATTATCAGATTTGGCATGTGTTATGTCAAGGGTTGAAGTTTGTGAAATCGTTGCAGATGGTATGTGTTGTTGCCCATCATGTTAACTTCTGCTCTTCGTCTCTTCCTAGAGTGATTACGAATTTTTAAGTGATGCATAAATAATTTTTTTCTTTTTTGCAGATTCAGATTCCCTGGATGG
The DNA here is from genome assembly GCA_900406325.1 of Erucastrum elatum. Lineage (NCBI taxonomy): Eukaryota > Viridiplantae > Streptophyta > Magnoliopsida > Brassicales > Brassicaceae > Erucastrum > Erucastrum elatum. The sequence continues at coordinate 29,237 of OVBX01000162.1, read as the reverse complement.
GTTTAAGGCATTTCTTGATGTGGTTGATCAGCTTTCTTTAGTTGGTGAGGAATCGAAACTGTTCGTGTCTGATGTTCCTCAATTTTTTGATTCGAAGATGCGTCTAAAGCAGGAGCCGGCAGTTGCACCCCTTGAATCTCTCGCAAACTTCCTAAAATTCAGATTTTATGTCAATCTTTTGACGATAAAACTGCATCAGAAAGATCTTGGAACACTGCTGTCCCAACCGGTGCTCCAGGCTGATTTGAAATTTGTTTGCTCTGGGGACCTTAAAAATAATTTCCCTATGAGCTTGGATGTTCAGTGTTTTGAAATTGGGCTTTCTTCATTGCTGAGCTCAGTCATGTTAGCTAGATGCACCGATGCAGCACTTAAAGTCAGTTTTACGGCAGAGAATGAATGTAAACTCTGTTTTTCTCTCCCATCCTTGGACATCTGGCTACACTCTTTTGATTGGATTGAAGTTACTGAACTTCTTAAATCTTATTCCCAGAAACTAGAAGACAGTAACTTGGATATGCTTGATTCGATTGAAGGGGTAAGGAATACTTGTGACAATAGTGATGGGGTGTTGAGCGTGCAATCTGGGGTATCAGAGAACCCTTGTGAGGTTATGGCATTTGCGGCAAGATCAGAGATTATTGGTGTCACAATTTATTTTCCTCTCTCCATAAGCGACACAGAATTTCCAGGGTTCATGGCAGCTGATATTCACGAGAGATCTGAGGAAAAGCAAATGAAAACCTTAAAAGGGAAATACTGTAAATATGTTTCTGTTACAGCACTTAGTAGGAGCGGCGAACTCTTTATTCTTGGGAGTGATATCAAACTGAGCTATAAGATTGAAATGCTCAATGGTACACTTGCAATATCGGGGGTTGATATTGTCAGGTCTTGCTCTCTATTTGGGGCGTCACAACTACTTGTAGAAACTAGTATTCAGATGGATAAGAAGAAAATCATGAGCATAGATGTTGGGGTACTGTCTGACAGTGTACAGATGCATGCATCTCATCAAGTATTGTCTTTCTGGAATGGAGTTACGTTTGATGCACCTGAGACGCCATCTTCACCAAGTTTTCAAGGAATCATAAGTATGAAATTCCAGATAAGAGATGCATCTCTTCTGATATCAGATGGAAGGGTAAGTTTATATACTGATATATTTCTGTCAATGCTATTTAACCTGTCTGCCTTTGTGTATGTCAGTGTTACTGTGTTCCACTTTTTTGTGCCATAATCCATATCCTTGTTCTGCCTCACATACTCGTATTGTTTGCTTGATTTCTGCATGCTAATTTAATGTTCTATGAACACACTGCATATCTGACTGCATTTGCATATTATTTTTTCATGCAAATTGATCTAGGGTCCGCTTTCTAAAGCATATTTTCCAATGATTTTCTGTGAGCTCCGTAGCCATAGCTTCTGCACTGCTTATGCAATACTCCAGCTTGAATTCGTGAGCTACTTTTGCTAAGACTTCTCTTGTGTCTTGACTTTCATGCAGTGGGGATGTAGCGGTCTGCTTCTTGAAGTAATTGTGAGAAACTTTCTCCTGCAAGCTAATCTTACCGAAAATAATGTGGAGAGTTTGATTTCATGTGACCTTGAAGTGAATTATAATAATATGCACAAGGTATGATGCAGAAATAGATCCTCCTGTCATTTGCATCTTTGTATTGGTAGTATGCTGATAACCACCCTTGAGTATGTTTCTGAAGGTATTGTGGGAGCCTTTTATTGAGCCCTGGAATTTTGATATTAAATTATCCAGAAAATTCGAAGCAAATGCTTTGCTGAACAACGCTGGAGTTACTGAAGTAATTGTTGCATCATCAAATCAGCTCAATGTGAATTTAACAGAATCTCTTTTTGAGGTAAGATGAGTTATAGTTTGCTGCCCGTTTACTTTCTGTGTAGTAATTCTCGAGATATATGTTAATTTTTTTCCTTTTTCGTTGAAGTGCGTTTTCAGGATAATTGAGATGTCGAACACTTTGGACTTGATGGAAACAGATGATCTTCCTGACGACAAGAGGCTTTCAGTTCACTGCACCGAGAGTGCCAATACAGAACGATATTCTCCCTATGTACTTCAAAATTTAACTTCTCTTCCTTTGGGGTTCGAAGTTTTCCAAGGACGTAACTCACATGTGATCAATATGTCAGCTCCGGTGGCTCAGAATATTGTGCAACCCGGTTCCTCTGTTCCCATATATCTCGATAATAGTGACACACTACTTATCCCTGATAGACGTCAAAGTCATTTTGGTCGTTTTAGCGGTGAATCTGGTGATGCCACACACTATTATATGAAGGTCCAACTTGATGGAACTTCTTTTGCTTCTCCTCCTCATTCAATGGATCGAATTGGCCTTTCCTATTTTGAGGTTGATTTTTCCAAAACGTCCAAGTCTAGTAATAGTGTTGGGAAAGCAAGTAATTCTGGTACTGGAAACAGCTTTGTTGTTCCTGTTGTGTTTGAGGTTTCATTGCATCAGCAGAGCAAGTTGATACGAGTATACTCAACAGTACGTATGACTTCATTACAATTGATATGCTCTATTTTTCTTATAAATGTTGATTCGGTGTATGATCTTTTCCCTTTTTCAGGTAATAATTTTAAACTCCACCTCCATGCCTTTGGAACTTCGCTTTGATATTCCATTTGGTGTCTCCCCGAAGGTTATTGAATTATAATTTACTAGTTTGTTCTATATGTGCCAGACTTTTGTTTGAGATGGAATCATGTCCAGCCGAAGGGTTCACAATATTTATATGTCCCTGCTTGCATTATCTTAAATTCAGTTGGCTAGTCATAGGGTTTAGATTTATCGCATTTCCTTCTTGCATTAAGGGTTACTGAGTAAATAAACTAAGGGAATAAGAGGGCATAGGAGAATTGATTTGGGATTTGCTTGAACGGCAATGCTGTTGGACAAGCCAACAAGGATCTAGGGTCCCTGTTAGAGAGCTATATCTGTTTCTGTTTTCAGTTATATTCCTCTGAAACGTTGTGTCATTCTATTTCAGATCCTAGATCCAATTTTCCCTGGTCAAGAATTTCCACTGCCTCTACACTTGGCTAAATCTGGCCGTCTACGGTGGCGTCCCCTCGGAGATTCTTTTTTGTGGAGTGAAGCTCATAGCATCTCCAAAGTTCTTTCTCAAGATAGCAGGATAGGATTTCGCCGATCATTTGCCTGTTATCCATGTCACCCTAGTCATGAACCATTTCGGTGTTGCATATCTGTTGAGAGCTCTAGCCTGCCAGCATCATTTGGCCGGGAGTTGAACGATATTGACCAATCAAGGGAGCAATTCATTCATCAGGTGACTTTAAGTACTCCATTTGTTGTGAGCAGCTGTCTTCCAGAACCAATATCGCTTTCTATAGAAAGTGGGGGCATCACCCAGACTGCATCTCTTTCTGAGGTTTGCGAGACATTTCCATACAATTTCCTTCTGAAAGATAGAGTTGAATCGTGTCTTTATAATGTTGTTGTGGTATTTTTTATGTGACGAGAAAGTCTAATCTTTTTTTTAGGGAGAGACTCCGTTCTATCATATTGATCCTTCACATGACCTGCTCCTTGAGTTCAAATTAAATGGCTCTAGATCATCATCTTTAAAGTTTCCACGCTCAGAAACTTTTAGCACATTGGCTAAGTTCAGTGGAGGGAAGTTCTCTCAGACTGAAACTCTTACCTTTGATTCATACCCCGATGGTGGTAAGGTTTATCATTTTATATTTTACAGTTGCCTATTCATTTTGAGCCATTTTTGATAATTTTTTTATATACCTTATAGGTTCTGTTTATGTATCTTGTGAGAAAACAATGGATGTAACATGTGGGGCACGGGAAGTATTCATCTTTGTCCCGTTTCTATTGTATAACTGCACTGGGACTCCTCTGGTTGTTTCGGACTGCACTAATGAGGCCAAATCTTGCAGCGTAATTCCATCCTGCTACAACCTTGTTGAGCAGCATTTTGTTCAGAGCCAAAAGGTTGGTCTTGGCATTTTGACCTCTGATAAAGATTTGCTAGATAAATTTCCAAATGCGGATTCCCCTTCTAGTCCTTCTTCGTCGGAGTGCAGCTACACCGGATCCAGTATTGAGAGATTTCTGGATAGGCATGTGACTCCATCAACTCGGCAAGTCCCTTTAGCATATCCAAAAGACTCGGCAACTGTTCGCAAGAGAAGTCTTTCTTCTAAAAGTTTAAGGGAGGTGTGCTTCCAAGCTAATGAGCCTGGCAAAGTAAAGGCTTGCATTTACTCACCTTGTCCTATTTCGAAGGCCAGTGACAGCAGTATCCGAGTCAAAAAGGACCTGCCAGGGTCGGATAATTTAGATAGCCCATACTCTCTGTGGTCTGCTCCATTTCCTCTTGTTCCACCTGGTGGTTCAACAAATATAGTTGTCCCACAACCACAGCCTGGTGAATCATCTTTGTTATCTGTTACGTGTTCTATTCTTGGTGGTGCACTAGCAGGGAGAACGCAAGCAATTACTTTCCAACCAAGGTGATAGATATTTCCACAAAATTTTCTATTCTCTCCTGTATTAGTTTCCGTACGTATCCATAAAAAAATTCCCATGTTGCAGATATATCATCTGTAACTCATGCAGCCGGAACTTGTGCTACAAGCAGAAGGGGACCAATTTAGTTTCTCAATTGGCTGTTGGACAGCATTCTCAGCTTCAGTGGGCAGATACTACAAGGTTCGTTCTTTACTTATATGTGTCTTATAAACAACATATTTCTGGTATGAAGGAGTGGTTTTCTTTTTCTTGATATCTGTGCATTCAATTTTCTATTGCATCTTATTTAGATCAAGTACTGGGCTTCTTATTGATGTAGCTGCTTTTGCTTGAATTCTGGTTGATTTTTTTTTTTGTTAAAATGTTCATAGTTTTTTGTTTTATTTTTGTGTCTACTTTCCTTTTAACTTGGCTGGAAATGGAACTCATTTGAAAACCACCGATGTTGTTACTTTTTATCCCTCCACGCCAAAAAGATTTCTACCTGTACTCCACTTACTTTTTCTTATATTAACAGGGAATTGCTAGTTTCAATCCGTCTAAATGAGCCTGGATGGCAATGGTCAGGCGGCTTCTTGCCAGATCATTTAGGTGATACTCAACTGAAGATTTGGAATTATGTTAATAAAGCTTTCAATATGGTGCGGGTGGAAGTTCAGAATGCCAATATGTCAACCGGAGATGAAAAGCTTCTAGGGAATGTTCATGGAAATGTCGGGACAAACTTTATTCTATTATCAGATGATGACATGGACTACATGCCTTACAGGATTGATAATTTCTCGAATGAGGTCAGTAATGTTATATTTGATGGTTAAATAAATCCAGCTGAAGAGCTTTACTCTCTATAGTTCACAGTTAGCTCGACTCTAAAATACTTCAAGCATTCAGAACATCTAACTGAGTAATCAATATCTAGCACGCTTAAGATTGTACTTGATTTTCTTATGGTATCTACTGTACGAGTTATGCTAGTTATGTCTTACTGGAGCATGTAATTTTGGGGCCCACGTGAAATTGTTGGTAATATACTCTGCAGCCATCAAAGGGGCACTAGAAAACTTACTGAATGGCCGAATTATAATATCATATTTATTTTGAAAGGTTACTCGTACAAGAAACTGAGTGTTGCTTTCTTCTGTGATGGCAGAGACTGAGGGTTTATCAACAAAAATGTGAAACTTTTGATACAATAGTTCATCCTTACACGTCTTGCCCTTATGCTTGGGATGAACCCTGCTATCCACATCGTTTGACCATTGAGGTATGGTTATTACATCAGCCCTCCGTGACCTGTTGACGTTTCTCTTTGTTGTTGTTTTCTTTTTCCTTTTCTCACGTTGTTTCCTCTTATGGACGAATATAGGTGCCCGGAGATCGTGTTATAGGCTCTTATGCATTTGAGATAACTAGACAACCTATTCTAGTGCACTTGCGCTCCACCGCTGAGGTATATATCACAAACAACTTCGTCTGTTCTCTTCCTGACATAGAAAAGGATCGACAGCATGAGAAGAAAATTCTAGCCAATCCCTCATTAGTTAAAATTGGGTTAAAATTGGGAAAGTTCGCATAAAATTTGTGTAGTCAGATTTTAGACAAATGAATTGAGTGATAGCTCTGAAGTTGCAGTGACAAGCTAATAAGTTGAAAATAAAGCCATATAGCAGAATTAGATCCTTCTTTTCATTTCTAATTAGCTGTTTGAATTGACGTGCTTCAGAAACCTGAAAGGACATTGCTGCTATCTATCTGTGCTGAAGGAGCTACAAAGGTACACTTTTTTCTGATACTTATGTCTTTTATTTAGCTAACTTTCCGAGGACGCAAATGTTTTTCTCTATGTTGCTAATACAATTTGTTCGTTTTCGTCTTTTTCAGGTTTTCAGTATTGTAGATTCAGGCAATCACACCGTGAAAGATATAAAGGAAACGTTTAACAAGTTTTATGAGAAGGGAAAGAAAAAGCTTCAAACGGATACTATCATCCGTTACACTGAGAAGTTTTTGCTTGTGCTGCCAAGCATCGGCATTTCTTTGGTTAATTCTCATCCACAGGTAACTATCCCCGGAAAATATAAAGCATTTATATTACATCCTAATATTCTTATGACACTCCATAAATCTTCCTCGCAGGAACTGGTTTATGCTTGTGCGTCAAATGTTGTGTTTGATCTGAAACAAAGTGTAGATCAGCAGAAGCTTTCCTTTCAGATCTCTTCATTGCAGATAGACAACCCACTTCACAATTCTTCGTATCCTGTCATATTGTCGTTCAATGATGACCACAGAGGCATTCCTCTTGATTGGGGTATCAAGGATAAAGCAAGATTTTTTGAATCTGTTGAGCAACTTAAGATTAATACCCGTGATGCTGTACTCTACATTGGCTTATCAAAGTGGAGGAAAAAAGATGTTTCATTAGTTTCTTTTGAGTACATAAATATAAGGTATGATTGTTGGTTATAATTTTCTTTCGTAACCATAGGCATCGTCGTATTATTATATATACATTTTGATTTCCAAATCTCCATTTCTCATTAAACAAATGCAGGATTGGTGAATTTGGACTTGAGCTCGAGCTACAAACACTACTATCCTTGTTGGAGTTCGTAAAAGCAGTGCTTCCTAATTCTCAGGCTAGGCTCTTACCTCTCTCAGATCCAACCGTACATCCTCTGATTTATGACAGTGGTTCCAAAGAACTAAGTTTGGACGATGCTCCACCACATGCAAGAAACATTCCTGTATTTAACAAAAGCCAGAGAAGCACTGTTTCTCTACCTATAGTGGTTCCGATAGGAGCGCCTTGGCAGCATATTCACTTGTTGGCTCGAAGACACAGGAAACTTTATGTTGAAACTTTCGACTTAGCCCCTATTAAGTTTACATTAAGGTGAGCTAGAAATTGTACTGTCAGGATAAATATACTTTTGGTATCCTATCTACATGTAGATTCACACGGGTCCTCTTTGTATCTCTGTATTGACAGCTTCTGCAGTGCTCCCTGGATGCTTAGGAATGGCATTCTTACTTCAGGGGAGTCCCTTATCCATGTATGTACCTTCACTATTCATGACGAATATACTGCTTATTGCTTAAATATGATACTGCTTAAAATCAATGAATATATGACTTGTGAAGTTAGGTTTTTAAGTTTGATAGACTTTCTTTCACGGTGGAATAACCTGATAGGCAATAAATAGAGGTGAGGAAGAACATTCTATAGGTCTTTGAGTTAATTGTCTAGTTAGGAGCTTTTATGACTTTCGGAGGGATTAGGTACTTCAAAATAAACCCTACACAGCTTTTGGTTGTCCTTTCTCCTTTGGCTCTTGATAAAAAAAAAAAAGATACTCTAGCTAGTATTGTTCGTCATTTTTTCCATCATAAAGAAAGATTTGATCCTGAATCTAATCATTACCTTTTGTAGTTTCTTCTCTCCGTGGATCTGGTTATAAGGAATATAGTAACATAATGTTGAATCTTATTACATTTTAGAGTGTGCCCTGCTAAGTCTAGATTAAATTTTGTGGTATCTAATGTCTGACTAAATCCTTATGATCCGATTCCAGAGAGGTCTCATGGCTCTTGCCGATGTGGAGGGTGCTCGAATACATCTCAAGCAATTGATAATTGCTCATCACATGACTAGTTGGGAATCATTTCAGGAGATCCTTGTTGGGCACTATACCCGTCAAATTCTTCATGAGATGTACAAGGTAAGAACTGGGAAACACCACTTTCATTTGCTGTTTCTTTTGTTGATTTGCTATATAGCAGTCATACTATTTACTAGCGTATTCCTTCGATCCACTATACCTGTTTTCTCTTGTTAACGCAGGTGTTCGGCTCTGCTGGCGTTATTGGTAATCCTATGGGGTTTGCGAGGAATGTTGCAGTTGGAATCAAAGATTTCCTGTCAGCTCCAAGCAGGAGTGTCTCAAAGGTGATAATCCTTCTCATGTAACTTAACGCTTTTCCTTTAATGTGTCTTGTTTTGTTACTTTTGGCGTATATGCTAAACTAGTTTACCTGAACAGAGCCCAGCAGGAATTATTCAAGGAATGGCTCATGGAACAACGAGTCTCTTGAGTAGCACTGTTTATGCTTTAAGTGATGCTGCCACTCAATTTAGTAAAGCTGCACACAAGGTACTACCCATTTGTTTGCTCGAAATCTATGTTGCAGTCACAACCTTCAAGAAATACTCACAGAATTTTCAATTTGTTGCAGGGTATTGTTGCATTTACCTTCAGTGAACATGATGTTGCAAGGATGGAAAAGCAGCAATTGGGCGAAGGATCGCGTAGCAAAGGAGTTATAGGTGAAGTGTTTGAGGTATATCTCATTTTCCCTTTGGTCTTGCAATAAGAATATTAAGTATTCTTGCAATTTCTTTTGATTGGTTATCGATGAGATGAAAATCATCGTTGGTTTATACTTTACTTAAAGATAGTCCATCACGATGTTCATAACAGGGACTCACTGGTCTCCTTCAATCACCGATAAGAGGAGCTGAGAAACATGGTCTTCCAGGCGTCATCTCAGGTAATATAGATATTCGAGTCATTCTAGCTGGCCTTTTTGTGTGTTGGCTTAGTAGTTTCATGCATGTTAACTGTGGGTGACTTTAACTGGTTCAGGAATGGCTATGGGGATTACTGGACTTGTGGCCAGACCAGCGGCTAGTATCCTTGAGGTAACTGGAAAAACCGCACAGAGTATCAGAAACCGAAGCCGGATTCATAACTCAAGATCCCAAAGGCATAGGCTTCGCCTTCCCAGGCCACTGAGCAGAGAACTACCTCTAAGGCCTTACTCATGGGAAGAAGCGGTCGGGACAGCAGTACTTACAGAGTTTGAAGATACCCTGAAGTTCAAAGGCGAGACACTAGTCAAATGCAAAGCACTCAAGCAAGAAGGAGCTTTCGTTGTAATCACAGGGAGACTAGTACTGGTCCTAAGCAGCCCCAGCTTGGTAGATTTTGGCAAACCGGGATATCTAGGAGTTCCAGTAGATTTGGTGTGGAGTATCGAAAGGGAGATCGGTTTGGAGAGCGTAATACACACAGACTGCAGCGGTGGAGTCGTCCGCATCATAGGAAGCAACTCGGATGGTGTATGGAACTGGAGACAGAACCAGCAAAAGAGGAGTAGCCCGAGCAGGAAACGATGGAACGATGCTTCAGCTCAGCCGCTTCTCCAGACTAACTTGGAGTTTACATCTGAGGAAGAAGCAGAAGAGTTTCTGAGTGTGTTGCTATCGACTATTGAAACTGGGAAAAGCCGGAGCTGGCATAGTCAGTTTGTGTTAAGTCGAAGTAACATCAGTTGAACCTGATGCTGCTTAACCAGACACATTTTTTGCATAGAAAACTTGGATACTGTACATGAGAGATGTTTTGTAAAAACTAGTTTCAGAATTTATTAACAACTGCAACGGCCTTGGGGTTGCATCTGTGTTTTTGCGATAAATGCTCCACGTTATAGTTGTGAGGGTGAATCTCAGTAATTTTGAGAATTTGATATATACTCCGTCCGTCTTTTTAATAAGTGTCACTTAAGCTATTTATTTTGTTTCACAAAAAACGTCATTCTACAATACCAATATAATTTTTACTAACTTTTGACTTAAAATTAATTGAAAAATGCATTGATCGTATAAATAAATCTATTTCTCTAAAATATTATTGGTCAATATAGTGTAATTAATAACAATTTACATATTTTTAACAATTTTCTTAATCCATGTGAAAAATATTAGAGTGAAACTTGTTTAGAAACGGATGGAGTATTAAATCAAAATTCATTTTTGTTCATGGTTTGACAGTTTTGCCAAACACAACAAATTTCTATAAATTTAATGTTTAATAAGTCAATAACATGGTAAATCTATCTGTTTTTCTAATTTGAACTGATTTAAGATATAGTGTAATTCTACAAGATGTTTATCAAGTGCTGTAATATTAGTTGAACTGTATTGTTATATCAGAAAGTTGTTCTGAAACTTTTGATAATAATTTTTGGTGAATTAGTAATTATCTAAATTAAAAAAAAATATATAATTAACTTATTAATTTATAAAGTTTGTTGAATTTATAATTTATGCACGTCGGGCTCATGTGCAGAGTTCCTCGTGTGTTGAAAATTGAAATTATGTTTTCAACATAATAATTCTCTTATATTACTTGGAAATAACTTATTTCCATTATTATTTTTTCCTTATCAACCATTATTTTACGTAAATGGAATATACTTCTTCCGTTTCATATTAAGTCTCATTTTAAATTTAAACATACAGATTAATAAATAATTTAATTTTGCATATTTTTGATATAAAAATATCATTAACCATAAACCTACTCATATTTCAACTAAAAAAATAAACAACATTTATTTTTATAACTAAATCTTTTTATCTGATAACGGGCTAAAATATTTTTGGGCCTATTTGTTTATCAGACTGGGTTTCGTCGCGCTTTACGCGTTTCGGTCCGAAGACACTACCGGAGCTTTTGTTCGGCGATTGTAGTGGTTAGATCGGACCATTTCTTTGATAACCGGTGGATCTAATCGATTCTCGATTGGATCTGATTACTCTTCTTCTCTGTGTAGCTGAATTTTCTGCTGAGGAGTTCTCGTGAATCTGAATCGTCTCTGCGGATGCAATCGTCCTCTTCAGATTCGTGAGTCGTTGTTTCATTGATCTTCGAGGCTCGTCAGAGAGATCGAAATGTTACGCGCGAGAGCATTTCGGCAGACCAATGGTAAGATCGTGAAGATACAGGTGCATCCCACGCATCCGTGGATTGTAACGGCCGATGAGACGGATCACGTCTCCGTCTGGAACTGGGAGCATCGTCAGGTAACCGAGATTCTGATTCGTTTTAGATTCTGATCTCGAATCGAGTCTCTCTTCTCAACGTGTTTGGCTATTTATTGCAGGTGATTTATGAATTGAAAGCTGGTGGAGTCGACGAGCGGCGTTTAGTTGGTGCTAAGTTAGAGAAGCTTGCCGAGGGAGACTCCGGTGAGCTTTCAGTTATTATATTATATTCTGGATTAATGAGTAGGCGATTAATGATTAGCTTTCATGTTTATATGCTCAGACTATAAAGGCAAGCCTACTGAAGCCATTCGAGGAGGAAGGTAATAATACATGTTTGCCGTTGCTCAGATTATTATTATTATTTTTTTTTGGAAAATGATAATCAGCTGAAATCTTGTTTCTTTCCATTTACTAGTGTTAAGCAGGTGAAGTTTTATGACGATGATGTGCGTTATTGGCAACTGTATCGCAACCGCGCTGCGGCTGCTGAATCTCCGGCTGCTGTCAATCATCTCACGTCCGGTTTCACTTCTCCTGCTCCTTCGACGAAAGGACGGCATTTTCTGGTTATCTGTTGTGAGAATAAAGCCATTTTCTTGGATTTGGTGACGATGCGTGGCAGAGATGTGCCGAAGCAAGAGCTTGACAACAGATCTCTTCTCTGGTAAGGTCATTGCTTTTTTTTTATGATTTTAGATCATTGTTTGCGTTACATATATAGTCTGTCAATACTTGCCTTGCTTGAATCCTGGAATGATCTCTATTAGTTACTACGCTGGAATTATTTGAGTCAAATATAGATTATGACTAGTTAATGTCCGTGTGTGTGTGTGCTTTAAGTGTGATGCTCAAACTGGCTTCTACTTGTCTGAATTATTCTGCTCTTACGTTGTTCGACTTACTCCTTTCTTTGCAGCATGGAGTTCCTTACCAGATCATCTGGTGGTGAGGGCCCTTTAGTTGCATTTGGCTCAACTGATGGTGTCATTAGGGTTTTGTCAATGATAACATGGAAGGTATGCTTGTTCCAAAATTGAATTTTTATTTTATTTTTTCTGGTGGGTTTGTGGTGAGCGCTATTGGTACTGATCTGTGTTAGTTTCCCTGAATGCTTACTTCCTTCCAGCTTGCACGTAGATATACTGGTGGCCATAAAGGATCAATTTATTGCTTGATGAATTTCATGGCATCATCTGGGGAGGTAAACTACATATTCTTTCAACTTCCCGTTCTTTGATTTAGAGAAACATACGCAAGGCCACCTGCTGTGGTTGACTGAAAACAAAACGGTATATTGGGCATATCTACCCTTACACTGCTTAGTAGAAGTTCATTTGTAATGTTTGTGATAACTTTCATGCACAACCTAGCATTGGGAGCGTAAGGAATTTAAACACGGGCATCTATTTTCTAAATTGGTTGTTTAGTACTCTATATTCATTTAATATCATGATTAGGTTTTAGTTCTACTAGTGACTGCCTTTTCCATTTTCTTATAATTGAACAATTTTAATCAACAATTATAAACTATTTTCTCTCTGTTATTCATAATCAATACATGATACTAACCATTCTCTATCCACTTGCAATTGCAGGCACTCCTTGTTTCAGGTGGCAGTGATGGGTTACTTGTACTGTGGAGTGCTGATCATGGCAATGATTCAAGGGAACTTGTACCCAAGCTTAGCTTAAAGGTATTTATTTCAATCCTACTCTTTCATAGAAAGATTGGCCAAATTTGGTTACAGATGAGGACATGGTACTATTGTTCTTAGTTTCAGTCGACCTGATTCTATTGTGTTTAATAAGCTGAGTAATGATTAGCGTAGAATGACATGCTCTTGTTTGTCTTCTTCTGTTGGTTCAAGTGACATGCTACTGTTTTGCTTAATTGAGTCTATAAAATTCCACTTCTCTGTTGTACTTTTTGTCCTTCCAGATATGGCTTTGTAAATCTCTTCTAATATTTTGTTCTTAATGAATTAGGCACATGATGGTGGGGTAGTGGCTGTTGAGTTGTCACGCGTAAGTGGCAGTGCTCCACAATTGATTACAATCGGTGCTGACAAGACATTGGCTATATGGGACACGATGACATTTAAGGTAACGTTGTATCTCCTGTATGGGTTTTGCATATTTTATGGAGTTCTATTTTCAACGCACATGTCTACTTTTTCTCTACAGGAGCTGCGGAGAATTAAACCTGTCCCGAAGCTAGCTTGCCATAGTGTTGCATCTTGGTGTCACCCTCGAGCACCAAACCTTGATATTTTGACATGCGTTAAAGATTCACACATATGGTATCCTTGATTAAACATTTCGTAATATCCATTGTGAACATCTTTATGTATATTAGAGGAGTATTTAATTTTCTGAATTATTCACAGGTCTATTGAGCATCCAACTTATTCGGCTTTGACAAGGCCATTATGTGAACTTTCTTCCTTGGTTCCGCCTCAAGTACTTGCAACCCACAGAAAACTTAGGGTAATTTGCTTTTGACTACTTGCTTATTTCTGAGTTTAACCAAGCAAACGCAGCACTAGTGGTTAATGGATTCCTTGGAATCTACCATATATCATGTCATTTCTTTCTGCATCGGCTGATTGTATACTACGTCAGCGTTTTTTTCCTTGGCAAGCCTCTGAACATGAGAAATGCTCTCTAGACTTGAAAGAATTGCATCTCCATTCGATGTGCCCCACAAAACAGTATTTTCTATTCATGTAGAAAAAGGGCCTCTGTCATGGTTAAAATAATAAAGTTGATCAGCTGTACAGACTTGCAATGCATATACATTTTGAGCCAACCAGACTAGGAATAATAATAGATTGCATTGTTTGATTATTTGTTACTTCTTGCAGAACAAATTCATGTATAGATAACCCTAACCATCTACAAAAGCAGAATTAAGATTGATACATGTTTTGAACACTGAATGTATTATAAAACACATTGCAGATGAGAAAATTAGTAATTTTATATTGTACAGGATGATCAAGAAAAGACATGTTGCACGCAAATTTCCGAAGTTATCTTTTCAATGTGCAGATCAGTTACTTATTAGTTTCATTTTTTCCAGGTCTATTGTATGGTTGCACATCCTCTTCAGCCACATCTCGTCGCAACTGGTACCAATGTTGGTATTATAATTAGTGAATTTGATCCTCGTGCCATCCCGTCTGCAGCCCCTCTACCGGCATTGTCTGGAAGTCGGGAGAATTCAGCTGTATATATCCTTGGAAGAGAATTAAAGCTCTTAAACTTTCAAATATCCAACTCAGCCAACCCATCCCTTGGAAATAATAGTGCCTTATCCGAATCAGGAATGTCTAAGGGAGACTCAGGTGAACAGTTGACAGTAAAGCAGACTAAAAAGCAGATTGTGGCACCTGTCCCACATGATTCATACTCCGTTCTTTCTGTAAGCAGTTCAGGAAAGTAAGTTTCCAGTTCTTTTTTCAGTCTTATAATGATATGCATTATTTTAAATATTTTTTGCATAGTGATGTTGTTTGTTACTGTAAATTGTATTTGTGTTTTCATGCTGCTTGTGAATATCCTAATTCCTTCATTGTTTACCTTTTATAAGGTGGCATGTATTGTATTGTACTTTTAAATTCCATACATGTTTTTTCATGCTTGTTGGTTTTGTATCTCCGTGGGATTTACCCCACCAGATACAATGGTAGACAGGGAAGAGAAAATGGCATTCAAGTATCAACAACCATTTAGTTTGGTCGTTCTTTTCCTGAATATATTTTGTTAGATAACTCCTCGCTAATTTATTTATGTACGTAATTGGTTGAGTGCTGTCTTTTGTTAGCCAGCTAACTTTATTCTCTGGTTGTAGGTATGTGGCAGTTGTATGGCCTGATATCTTGTACTTCTCTATCTACAAAGTTAGTGACTGGACCATTGTTGATTCTGGAAGTGCAAGACTTTTGGCTTGGGATACATGTCGAGATAGATTTGCGATACTAGAATCTGTATTACCTCAAAGGATGCCTGTAATCCCAAAGGGTGGTTCATCAAGAAAGGCGAAAGAAGCCGCTGCAGCCGCAGCTCAAGCCGCTGCTGCTGCCAATGCAGCTTCATCAGCTAGTGTTCAAGTTCGTATTCTCTTGGATGATGGAACCTCAAACATTCTCATGAGATCTGTAGGAGGTCGCTCTGAACCGGTATGTGTCTTTGACTTGAGTATCTTTCATATCAAGTTCATCATATGTTCGTTTATCTTAGATCCTCGTTCTCGAGCTATCTGTTGAAGTGGTTCCATTGAATAATTTATCTAATCATGCTTCTAAGAATTCGTGAGAATTTTGCATTGAATATATGGAAAAATTACTACAAAAAAGAAATTAAACTTTGAATCCAGTTGTTTATTAAATGACGTTCAACCAAAAGGACATTGTTGCTGAACATGAGAATCTTACGCATTGAGAATTCTTATCGACTCCAAGTGGTGGTGTATTGTGTATGTTTGGAAAACTTATCAAAGGATAGTATGTCGATACTTGACTTCTAGGCTTAGGTAAGCAATAATGTGCTTCGAAATTTCTCTTGGCAGGTCATTGGACTGCATGGTGGTGCTCTACTTGGAATAGGCTATCGTACATCCCGAAGGATTAGTCCTGTTGCTGCTTCAGCTATTTCAACCATTCAGTCGATGCCACTCTCAGGATTTGGAAACAGTAATGTTTCTTCGTTTTCCAGCTATGATGATGGTTCTTCGCAGAGATCTACCGAGTCCGCACCCCTAAACTACCAGCTCTACAGGTGATTAGTGGCTTCATTTTGGTTAACTCGACTTCAGTTTTGAGGCATTTTCATGGTGTGATACCTTGGCTCCTTATTAATCCACATGGAATTTTCAATGTGCAGTTGGGAAAATTTTGAGCCAGTAGGTGGTATGCTACCTCAGCCAGAGTGGACAGCGTGGGACCAAACTGTTGAGTATTGTGCTTTTGCTTACCAAAAATACATGGTCATATCGTCGTTGCGCCCTCAGTACAGATATCTTGGTGATGTTGCCATTTCACATGCTACTGGAGCTGTTTGGCACCGCAGGCAGCTGTTTGTGGCTACACCAACAACTATTGAGTAAGATTAATGTTCTATATATGATCCACGAACTTTTTTCTGTTTTGTATCTGTTACCTTGAATGCTTCTTCCAGACTTACGCTTGGATGAAACAAAAAAACTGCTTTTAGGAAATTTTTTGCACCAGTTGTGTATCACCAGTTATTTTAATTATCTTGATTGGGCATAATCCAACTTCTCGGAGATTATAGCTCTTTGAATATATTTTCCATCATTTTGACTCTGTTAAGGACATGGTGACCTTAATTTGCTACTTTCTGAAACAAAATATCTGGGGGGGAGGAATGCTAATACTTTCTTCCATGCCTTTATTTCCAGATGTGTTTTTGTGGATGCGGGAGTTTCTGAAATTGATATAGAGACTATGAAAATGAAGGAAGAAATGAAACTTAAGGAGGCCCAGGCTCGAGCAGTTGCAGAGCATGGTGAGTTAGCCTTAATCACCGTAGAAGGTGCCCAGAGTGCCAAGCAAGAAAGGATATTATTGAGGGCCCCCATGTTGCAGGTACACATTTCTTGCTTTACATGATATATATATACTATAACTGATTTTGAAGCTTAATTTTTCATTCTAATCTTGAACTTTTTGTACTGCATCTGTATCGACATCCACCTCACGTGTATACTTTTTTATTGTAGGTGGTACGTTTAGCTTCTTTCCAAAACGCTCCATCTGTTCCACCATTTTTATCGTTGCCGAGACAATCTAGAGGTGATGGTGATGATATGGATGAAAGAAGGGCCAGTGAGGTAGCTGTAGGTGGTGGTGGAGTCTCAGTTGCTGTTACTCGTTTTCCAGTGGAGCAGAAACGACCAGTGGGGCCTCTTGTTGTTGCTGGTGTACGGGATGGAGTTCTTTGGCTCATTGACAGGTATCAACAATATCAATGTTCTTTCCTTAAAGCGAGAGTGACTCTTGCTAAAAGGTTTCTTTGTTGGAAACACGTATCTCAACTAGATTATGTTTTTTTCTTTCGTTTTCATTCTTAGTACGCACTAGGTCGGCTCTTTGACTTCTGACAGCAAATATATGTAGTCACTGAGTTACCATGTTAGATACAATATCTTGCCATGATCGTCCGTCCTATCACTCACTTAAATGATTATATAATTAATTAACAACTGAATGATCATAAACATGTAACTACTGAGATAAATTATTGTCTGACACCTCCATTTTCTTGATAGGTACATGTGTGCCCATGCCATATCATTGAGCCATCCTGGCATCCGTTGTCGCTGTCTTGCTGCGTATGGGGATGCTGTTAGTGCAGTTAAATGGTATTGATACATTTTTCACTATATCGTCTTTACGCGAGTAGAAGACTACCTGGAATATACAAATTTTATGTCTGTTGCGCAGGGCAAGTAGACTTGGGAGAGAACATCATGACGATCTGGCACAATTTATGCTAGGGATGGGATATGCAACAGAAGCTCTTCATTTACCTGGAATATCTAAGAGGTAAAGACGCATATTATGTTCGGGCAGCTGTTTCCTTCAGTCTGTTCCTACTATTCTCAGTTTTCTCTAGTCTCCGAATTGCTTGTGCTGGAGTGTGAACAGTGTCGGTGTTTCACTTAGATGTGGTCGATCCTTCATTCTAGCTGTCAACTTATTCAAAAAGATATCAGCAATTTTTTTTAACTCACATGTGTTCTCAGGCTGGAGTTTGACCTAGCGATGCAGAGCAATGATCTGAAGAGGGCTCTTCATTGTCTTCTCACAATGAGTAATAGCAGGGACATTGGACAGGACGGTTTAGGCCTGGATTTGAGTGACATTCTCTCTTTGACAGCTGAGAAGAAAGAAGACGTTGTTGAAGCAGTGGAGGGAATAGTGAAATTCGCGAAGGAGTTTCTCGACCTTATAGATGCTGCAGATGCCACTGGGCACGCTGACATAGCTCGCGAAGCTCTCAAAAGACTAGCCACTGCAGGTTCGGTCAAAGGCGCTTTACAGGGTCATGAGTTGCGAGGCCTTGCACTACGCCTAGCAAACCATGGGGAATTGACACGCTTAAGTGTATGTCTAAAACTTGAGAGATTGTTCTTTGTATCTTCAGGTCACTAATTGAAAGGCTGTTTTAACTTTGTTACAGGGTCTGATAAACAATCTGATCTCCATAGGCCTCGGGAGAGAATCAGCATTTGCTGCTGCAGTTCTGGGTGACAATGCGCTCATGGAGAAGGCATGGCAAGACACGGGAATGCTCGCAGAAGCTGTACTTCATGCCCATGTAAGATTTCACTTTCAACAATCTTTTTTTTTCCTTTCTTTCTTTAGTTCGCTTTCTTCTGAAGCCTTTATTGTTTCTGACTTTTCTATCACACAGGCACATGGTCGTCCAACTCTAAAGAACTTGGTCCAGGCTTGGAATAAAACGCTGCAGAAGGAAGTTGAGCAAACTCCATCTTCTAAAACCGATGCTGCAAGTGCGTTTTTGGCTTCTCTTGAGGATCCAAAGCTCACGAGTTTATCTGATGCATCCAAAAAGCCTTTAATCGAGATTCTACCTCCTGGAATGTCTTCAATCTTTGCTTCTATTTCTGCTCCCAAGAAACCTCTACCCACACTGAAGTCGCAAGAACCAACTAAGCCATTGGCTATTGAAGAACCAGCTAAGCCGTTGGCTATTGAAGCTCCTCCATCTTCTGAGCAACCACAGACCGAGTCCGCCCCTGAAACTGCAGCTGATCCTGAGTCAGCTGCACCGGAAACTGCAGCTAATTCTGAGTCAACTGCGCCGGAAACTGCAGCTGTTGCCGAGTCAGAAGCACGAGAAACTGCAGCTGATTCTGAATCAGCAGCACCGGAAGCTCCAGCTGTTGCTGAGACAGCAGCACATGTGGATGGACCAGTGATAGAGACAGTGTCTGAGCCTCCTGTGGTCGAGGAAACTCCTTCGGAAGAAAAAAGTGAACCGTCTTCAACTCCAAACACGGAAACGGCTCTAGTCGCCACAGAGGTTGATAGACAAACAATGCCGCAGCCACCGCCGCCTGAACCCGTTACAACAACAGTGAAACCAACAGAGAATGCAACAACGGGGAGGCAGCAAGTAACCTATCCTCCAATAAGAAGCCAACCAATCGACTTTGGTTTCTAGGATGGGTAAAGAAAAGAAGTGTGCACAGAAGATCCCAATACTAGAGACAACGGGTGTGTATATCGTTTTAGATATACATCCATAATCAAGCTTTGTGGCCAATATTGACTAGAGGAAGAAGAAGAAGCTGCTATTCATCACAGTATCTGCGTGTTTTAATTTAGTTCTATTTTGTGTAATGTGTCATTTTCGTTTTACGTATTTGTTGGTTTGTATTACTATAAAGAAAACAAAGAAAAACTCTCTGAGGTACATCTATGTGAAGCGTGTAAACTGATGGAAAGAGATTTGATTTGATAAACGTTATTATTTTTTCATCATTCGATTTAATCTCCCCCATGACATATGCCAAATAAACAAAGAACGGAACTTCCAATTGGATGTATCCGTAGATGCCAACAGTTGGAAGGCTGCCCTTGGCCCTTCACGACCGACTTGAAACCCTCTGAGTGAGCCAGAAGTATTAAAACTCGAGTTGGTGAGAAAAAGGAGAAACCAAGATTGGGTTAGCTCTGTATAGTAGTCGTCTAAATTGGCGATATCTTCTCCTCTTCTCCTTTCTCATCTCTCTGAGAGAGAAAAGAAAAAGGCTCTCTGCCGCCTTACAAATCTTCACCGGAATACAAAGGTTGAGTCTTTAAGCTCGGAAAGCCATGTCTCATATGGTGTTTCAGAGCAGCGTCGTCGCTCCAAAACCCTTATCTCCACTCAAACCCTCCTTACCAATCCCTCCTCGCCCTATCGCCACTCTCCCTCGTAAGCTCCGCCGCAGCGGCTTCATCATCAGAGCTTCCTCCTCCTCTTCTCTTATCGATTCCGTCGGAGATTCAGTCTCGGGTCTCGAACGCTGCTTACAGCTGCAATTCAGCGGCGAGTCAGGCACTTCTTCTTCTTCCTCCTCAGGCTCAGCTTCCCCGAGTGCTCAGATGTGTCCGGAGATGAAAGGTGGGAAGTTCGGTTCAGTGGGAGCTGTAACCTTGGAAAAAGGGAAGCTTGATATGACCCAGAAGAAAGTCGAATCTACCCCTGAGGTACTCTCTCTTCTTGTTCCCTAATCAAAGAGTTTAGTGAAATTATATCTAAAGGTTGAGCCTTTATCTATCGTCTTGCTCTGTTCTGATTCTTCTACTGTTCAATCTTCTTGGAACTTTTAGTAGAGTACTCGACTCTGTCTCTAGATATCAAGCTGCTAAATGAATCGTATAAGTATCGTGTGGTTGGATTTGTTGTATCTCAAGAAGATATGTTAGGATTAATGTTTTCTTTGAGAAAAAAAGATACGCTTTTTTTTTATTGAATTTTCTTGTTTATGTTTTTTTTCTCATTTGCAGATTGCTACTGGAGGTGGTGGAGGAAACATTGGAAAGAGTGTCAATTTCGGTGGTGGCGATGGAGGTGACGATGATGGTGATGATGATGATTACTTTGACGAGTTTGATGATGACGATGATGGAGACGAAGGTGGTCTTTTTAGGCGTAGGATGTTCCTTGCAGAGGTAAGAGTATCTTTTACGCGCTTGTGTTTTGTTGATCTTTACTGACGTTTGTGTTTTTTCTTTCAGCTTTTTGATAGGAAGTTCGTTGATGCTGTGCTGAACGAGTGGCAAAAGACAATGCTGGATTTGCCTGCTGGCCTCCGCCAAGCATATGAAATGGTGAGATATCCTTTGAAGCTTTCGTTTTTATGGTTTTTGAGATCTTTTCAAAACCTTATGGAAACTTGTTGTATGCAGGGTTTGGTCAGCTCAGCTCAAATGGTTAAGTTCCTTGCTATTAATGCTCGTCCCACAACAACTAGATTCATCTCCCGTGCTCTTCCTCAGGGATTGTCAAGAGCCTTTGTTGGCAGGTAATGTATCTTTCCGAGAACCATATGTCAGATGTGGACTTTCTTCACAGTCTTCTTGACTATGTGACTGTCTTTTGTGTAGGATGTTGGCGGATCCTTCATTTCTCTATAGACTTCTCTTGGAGCAAGCTGCCACGGTTGGATGCTCGGTTTGGTGGGAAGTGAAGACTCGTAAAGAAAGGTAAAACGTAAACTTTGACTCCACATCTACTATAGGTTTTTTAGCTTCCTTTTGTCTTAAATCTGTTTTTTACTCTGTTATTTGCAGAATAAAAGAGGAATGGGATCTTGCGCTCATCAATGTCCTTACCGTATCAGCATGCAATGCAGCTGCTGTTTGGCTGCTTGCTCCTTGTCGTTCATACGGGAACACCTTCCGGTTTGACCTGCAAAATACACTGCAGAAGCTGCCGAATAACGTGTTCGAGATGAGCTATCCTCTCAGAGAGTTCGACCTGCAGAAGAGGATTCACTCTCTGTTCTACAAGGCCGCAGAGCTTTCCATTCTTGGCGTCGCTACTGGAACTCTCCAGGGTTCTTTGTCAAACTTTCTGGCGGCAAAGAAGAAGAACAGGTCATCACATATCTTCTGTTTACATCCTATGGTTAGCCAGCATCTCTTTTCTTTCAGCTCATTTGCTAACTTGTGAGTTTTTGTATCTTTGTTCTGGCAGAGTATCTGTAACTGTTCCGTCAATCACCACAAACGCGCTGGGTTATGGTGCCTTTCTTGGGTTATATGCAAACTTGAGATACCAGCTGCTATGTGGATTTGAAAGAGCAATGGGCAATCACTTTGATGTCATAGGAGTGGCTCTCTTCTTTGGCACTGCCGTGAGGTATTCTTCTCTTTCACCCACCTCTTTAGGAAACCTTTTGGTCATGGGGTTTGGATAATGAAACATGGATTGGATGTATAACAGGATTATGAACGTTCAGTTAGGGGAAAGATCAAGACAAGTATGGCTAGGTGTAGAGGCAGACCCACTGGCTCAGTCCGATGATCTGCTGGCAAAAGCATACAACCGACCCTCAGAGGAAGCAGCAGCAAAGCCAGAGTCGAGATGGTTCATCTCAAAGAATGCGATTGTCTCAGGACTACTTGGTATGAAGCAACAGGAGTCAGCTTCAGATTCTCCACCTCCAAAGGCTCGGCGAAAGAGGATTGTGCGGAAGAAGGTGGCTGCCTCTTAACTAACCTCTTAAAAATTGTCAGAATTTTCGGAGCCCCCGTGGAAGAGAAACAGTGAAGTTTGTGTTGTTTTCAGTTTGAGGCACACTTAAGTTTTGTTGCCAGAGGAAGAGTGGAAGGTTAAGAAAAGTGCTATAACTTTTTCTCTTATGACTATCTCTCAAAAGTCCTTCAGTTTCTTTTGAGATAAAGACAATTATATTCTTAGGTGTTGTGATTTTATATCTGGTCAGATCTCAAAATTTGTCATTCTGTAACTTTCTCAGACTTTTTTCTAATAAATAGCCACATCTTTTATATCCTTCGTGTTTTTCACAATAATCCAAGAAAATGGTCTTGATAAATTGTTAAGAATCCACATTTTTGAAAATAAATGAGTATACTGGCATTACTCTTGGCGCCTTATATAGCAAACAAATGTATATATGGTACAGAAGTATACAGTTGCAAGTTCCAACAAGATCGTGATTCCCTTCATAAAAAAAAAGTGTTATACATGATAGTACCAAGGTACAAATTGCATCTAACTTAAGATTCCTAATAATCATTCTTCAGTTTTTTATGGAAGCCCTTAGAATTGAACAAAGTGACTATCAATAGTCTTGAGCTGCTCCAACTCCTCACCAACAGCAATCCCATTATCAACGTACAATATCTGTATATAAACATCATAATCTCTCCCAATCACACTCGGAACATATTATATATCAATCAACTATGATCTGAGATATCAAATAACAGAAAAGAGTTTGAAGCAAGAGACCTGATACTCGGGACAAGTCAGTGTGTGAGCTCCTCTTTTAAGATATCCCTCCCACCCTCTCTTATCTACAAGCGCTTTCTCTATACCTCTCGTAAACTGCATTCTCCCACCATCATTAATCATTCAACATTAGTAAAAAAGCTGATGTTCATATGCATAAGAAAAAAAATCAGTAAACTCACATCAGCTGGGTCCAGAATCAGGAGATTATATTGAGGAGTAAACGTAGTTCCTTGCAACCGTCTCTGAATCCCAACGATTGTTCTCGAGTGCCCTTCATGTTGGAAATACAAAGGCCTGCATGCAGTACACACACGATTACAACAGACTCAAGAAGACACGACCAAGATCAACAGAGAAGAGAACCACAACCACCTACCCTTTGTTGGTGATATGAACACCAGAGGAAACATCCAACCTGTTGTCCGAAAAGTAATTCCAAACCCACTCCATCAAAACAGCTCCTTTGCTACTCCTAGACGAACTAGCACCACGAGAGTCACCAACCTCTTTCTCCTTTTTAACCACATATCTATCCATAGGACCATACGCCCTCCTCTTAGGCGCAACAGCAGAGCCAGGAACCGAGAGATACATGGACTTAGACTTCTCTGGAGCAAAATCAACAACTCTAGCTCTCAACCCGAAAGACCTTAACAGCGCAGCACATTCAGTAGTCCCAATCCATCTCTTACAACCGTAGATACGGTTATCGAAATGCAAACCTCCAGAAACGTCAAACCCACTCTTCCAAGCAAGCTCCAGCCACCGCTGAAGCGAAGGGATGTCTGGAACGAAGTTACAGCCACCAAAGAGAACTCTTTTAGCTTCTTCTCTACGAGAAAGAAGCAAGTGAGAGCATTGCATTTGGATGTTCCTCCACCCGCATCCCCATCCTTTATCCTCCTTGGTTGATTGGAAATGATCGACGTAGCCCGATAGTAAGCTCGTATTAGACTCCAAAGGTTTGGTCTTTGACTCCAACAAACAGTTCTTGAGCAAACAAATCAAACCACCGTTTCCTACTCTGTAGAACGGGCTCTTGGTCTGTGAACGCACAACGTCGTCGTTTTGCGGAAAAGGATCGGTTTTGTTAAGTGGGTCGTGGAAAGGAGCTTCCTTTAGTGTTGAAGAAGGATCAGAGGCGAGTTGCAGAGCTAAGTAGTGGTCGTTTGCGATTTGTGGATCGATTTCGTCGAAGTGGGCATTCACATGGCTGAAGAGGAAGCGTTAGATTGTTACCTTTAGATTGATGTGAAGTAGAAGAGGAGAATGAAAAGAAAAAAAAAAAAAGATTGTTTGTTTACCTTTGGATTTGGGGAAGAGGAAGCGTTAGATTGCAGACAGGACACAGAGCTGACGACATCATTATTCAATTTTAGGCACAAAGAAGCGGAGGAGGAATGTACAGTATTAGTTTGAAGAAAGACTCTAGATGAGTCAGAAGCTTTCACAAGAAGCTGTGGAAAAGAGAAAAAAAAAACACGAAACAAGGAATAACGGGCCTGCGTTGTGTCAAAGGCCCAAAATGAATCAGTTTTACCCAACAACATTGGCTGATATCCAATGCCACTTGTGGCTCTCTAGCTCGTTTTCATTTTGTTGAAAGGTAATATGCTGATAAAGAATTACGAGCGCGACTCCTATGCGACACCGACCGCAACGTGTGTATGTCTACAGTGAGCACGAATGAAGCATGTGTCACCTAAATTAATATACCACACCGTCGCCGCCAGATCAGTGGGGTTTCACATATTCGAGTATATATTCCATTTGGATCAGGGAGAAGAAGGAGTTGTCCTGGAATCGGATTTCCATTAGCCATGATCGGAGTCACGTTTGGCTACTCTAGTGAAATAGTACGACTGGAAAAGTTGATGTTTTGAGCAATGGGAGATGATGATATGCCTGATCTAGCACCTGGTCTAGATGTTTGCCGAAAGTACACTCTTACTTTATGTCCATCTTTCGCCAAACCCGTTGACTCAGTTTGACAAAATGTTGGCAAAACCCAACCCTCAGAAGCAGTGGGAAAATAAGTTAGAACACCGCAAGTGTTGTTTAAAAAGTTACCAGGAATTTATTTTGTGAAAAAAATCAAATTATGTAATTGCTTTTGGAGAAATACTAAAGAAAATATATTTTGTATATAGTTTGGGTGTATTAAAATTACAATAATTCAATTACTAAATAAGATATATGTCATATTATATGTTTAGCTAAATTATTTTTTTTTTTTAAAAAACTAGCACTAATTAAGAGTGAAAACATTACAATCTAACCATTATACTAAATCAATAAGGTAGTTTATGAAGAACACACATTTTCATCTAATAGAAGAAAATTAAGACTATTATTTCATTTTTATATTATTTTTCTACTATCCCAACCCGAATAATTTTTTTTAACATATTTTGTTGACAACATTTCATTTAAAAATATTTTAAGAACCACTTTGTTTAATTCAGAAAAATACATCAACTTTTCGTCCATTATTTTAATAAATTTATGAAAGATTTATAATTAAAAAATTATGGATATGACCTGTTTATAATTTTTGCAGAATTATACGAGTGGTCACACTTTTTAAATTAGATATAGTTATTTTAAAGTAGTACATTTACAATATATTTTAATAGACACATCATTGCAAAAAGCCATCTTATTGCATAATGAAAAGACACATCTCTTTAATTTTTAGAAACACTTTCGAAAGATATTTTAACTACTTTTCAAAACAAATTAAAAACACAACTCTTAGAACTGATACATTTTAGAGATGATATTGAAAAAATAAATATAATTGCATATTGAAAAGACACGTAATTATAGATAGATACACACATCATTTCAGAATTTTAAAACTATCTCATAGTAAAATGAAAAAGATATATCTTAAACAGTTTTAATTTTTTGTTATATTTTGAAACTATTTTCAAAATATTTTTGCAAATGTCGTTTTTCT
Organism: Erucastrum elatum; assembly: GCA_900406325.1. Taxonomy (NCBI): domain Eukaryota; kingdom Viridiplantae; phylum Streptophyta; class Magnoliopsida; order Brassicales; family Brassicaceae; genus Erucastrum; species Erucastrum elatum. The sequence continues at coordinate 2,869 of OVBX01000162.1, read as the reverse complement.
ATATATAATAGCAAACCCTTTTTATTTAAGAAAATGGAACTTATAACCAAACAAAAAAACAAAAATCATCAAATTTTTATAGCAACAATTGGCAAAAGTATTATGTTTATATTTTATACAATATTAAATCGCTTACTTTTAATCAATCAGAGTCGTTTGATCACACATGCATCAATTGGAAGAAAAAAGAAGATTGATTTTATATAATATTGAATCTCTGAGAGTTTATAAGCGCCAAGCAAAACCTAATGGATGTCAATCGGACCGGTTGACAAGGCCATTTGAAACAAGCGTTAATTTCTCATGCACACAAGATCTTCTCTGTACACTAAAGGAAATGATGGATTTTGACAGTGAGTGATGCACGAAGGAAACGATGTCGTAGTCTCCAGGCCAAGGTCCCTTAAGAAATGACTGCGTATCTACAGGATTGACCGGATGAGGAAAATTAACATCGCGCAACAAGTACTCGGGTAAAGCGCGGACGAAACCACGTAGATTTGCCGGTAATACGCCGACAGATGGTTGTAGATTTTCAAGGAAAAAATCTCAAGTTTATTCCACTTGGATTAGGGAGAAGGCAATGTCCTGGAAGTGGATATGTAGTAGCCTTGGTGGAAGTCACATTGGCCAGCCTAGTGAAACGGTTCGACTGCAAAGTTGACGTAGGAGCAATGGGAGACGATAAGCCTGATATAGCTGAAGCAATTGGTATTGATGTTTGCCACAGGTAATCTCTTATCGTTTCTCCATCCTCTGTTTAATACTTCTTTAAAAGTCGTTTGATGGGTGAAATATGCTAAAAAGAGTAAGAAAACTTTCTGTAAAAAAAGAAAAAAAAAAGAGTGAGAAAACTAGGTAAAAGACGTTTGTATTAAATCAACATATTCTCAAACGTCGTCCAAACTACCACAAGTTAGGCAGCAGCTCCATGATGCCCAAATTAAAAGTTAACGCTTAGTATTGTTTCTTTTCCGGCAGGTGTAGTATTGTATGAATACACAAAGTACAATTGTTACAGATCTTACCAACTCATCGTTTGTGATAATACATTACATGAAAACTAGAAATTTATTTGCAAAAACCCTGACCAGAAAAAAGCAACATATCATCAGAAATTTTCAAATATATATCGAACATTGTCTTTGATCACAATCTAATTTTCTTCAAGGATTTTAGTACAGCATATTAATTTAAACCCGGCCAATGATTAAATTGCAATGAACACATAATACTACTAAATAGTAAGTTAATAATATGACAATCGGTAAATTTGAAAAACAGTGTTTGATTTAAAATTACAAATAACATTACATGAGGGAATAATAAGATTGTTTTAAACAAAGGAAAACGAAATGAAAAATAAATACTGCTTGAAAATGAAACGAAAAACAAGACCTGGTAACGATTTCACCACACGGTTGGGGATTTTTGAACTCTACCGTCGAGAGTAACGACGTCTGCAGGATCGAGATTTTCGAGCTCTAATTCGATGTAAATGATTATCAAGAAGAAGAGAACCCGCCCGGAATGCTTTCCTCATACGTTTGATGTTTGGAGATTTTTTTACCTACAACATGTCAGTTTTTCTATTAAAGTCAAACAACCATGAGTTATATTGGTTTTTTTATAATATAATTAATGTTTCATCATCCTCATGCTTTCTATGAGAAATCGCATAGCATACAATTATCTCAGAAAAATAAATCATTAAAGAAAAACTTGCCTGACGCCATTGCTGTCCATGTTCCCAATCGTACTGGGCTAAGGGAGATAGATTCCTATTCTTCATTCTTAATCGAAGATACGCAGTAAGACGAGACTCCTGAGAGTGGAAAAAAGTTAAAAAGGTTGTTTTGAGTGAGCGAGAGCGAGAGAGGATACTTACTTGTTGCGCATGTTCTTCACTAGAGAGATGCGTCCTTAAATTGTCAAGGCTTTTGTAATCAGGGCCTTGGCCATCACGGCACACCTTGCAGTAAAACATTGCGCTAGATTCTCCACCCCTATCACTTTCACTTCCACTACTGCATTTCTGAAGAACGTGTTTTCTTTTCTCTGAAACTGTGGAAAAAAAAAAAAACAAACAAACTATAGCTCAGATAGAGACGGCCTATAATTTAGTTATCAAACAGTACTACTACTGGATGATTGATGAGAAGATAGGAGAGGAAAAACAATCTAATCACCTTCAAGTAAGCTATGCCAGAGCCACTCGGCAGAAGAGAGCAGGACAAACATTTTGGAAGGCCTAGATGAATAAGCCAGAAAAAGGTTGTGTTTCTGCTCTTGAAGTAGGTAAGCAAGGGATCCTGAAAAGGCCTGATGTGTTTCTGTATTAGATATCACCATAAGGTTAGTCGGAGTAGGATTAGAGTCTTGCCCATACATCAAATCTCCATACATGCGCTTGTACGTGACATCTGTTTCAATATTTAAAAGAAAAAAAAAAATCAGTAAATAGATAGAAATTTTTTAAAACAGCCAACAGATGGACAAACTAACCGAAAATGGTATGTGCAAGACCGACTCCAGTGGAAGAGAGCCCTCGCAGGAGGTGCTCAGGGGTGTGGTTTAAGTCGCCATAGGCAGTGATGGATACAGGACCAGAGTAGCCTAGTTTCTTAAATGCCTCTTCTAAACTCGGACGGATCCGATGAGCATCATATCCCTCGGGGATAGGACAGTCAAACATGTTCCACCACACCAGTATTTTAGCTGTCGCATATTCAGGCGTTGCCGCGTAGTTCATTCCCCACGTATCCGAAACAAGGTTAACTTGTGTGCTTTTAGGGTATACAGACTCCTGCTTGACAAAAGGTGAAACAATGTTATTATTGATACAAATATATATATATATATATATATA
>OVBX01000161.1:35092-56890 GCA_900406325.1 Erucastrum elatum | reverse complement strand
TATATATATATATATATATATATTTGTAAACTACTAAAAATATTTTAATTGTCAAAAAATTCATTAATTTTTTTACTAATATAATATTTTTTTACATGAATTAAACTTCAAATTTTATTTATCATCATCTACTTTTCTTATACTACTATATACATATTATTTTAGTTGTTAAAATCTAATATATATTTATATATAGTAAAATATCTTTAACTTGGAAAATATTAATTTTCTTACTGTTTTTACAAAAATATATATTTTAAATTTCAGAAAATTTTAAAAAGATTCTGTATATTTGTGTAAAAAAGTTTTGAACTATTGTAAAAAAATGGTAAAAAAAACAAAAGGAATTCTCAACAACTTGCTAGATACATGTTCAATAAAAAATGTTCAATAACTTGGTCTTTTTATACACAAAAAGATTCCCGCTTTAGATAAGACATAATCTATGAGATTAGTGTTTTTCATATTTATTGTTACAACACTTATTCACATTCAATATATGAAGTAAGAACACTGCCAGTAGTATACGATGTGGGATGGGATCAAGAACAGAGCAAGAACTTGGTTTGACAAATACATTCGAAAATGTTTGATTTGATTTATTCATATATTCCCTAACTTTGTATTTATAGACATAACAAGGTCTAGTTGATAGTTTGGCGGCTAGTTAGAAATATCAGTGTTTATAATTTCTCGTGTTTCATTCACCTTAATTTTTAATTACACACTCACCCCTTTGATCCTAATTTTCCGATAGACGTTAAAGCCAAAGGCCAGAATCCAAAATAAAAATAAAAGATAAAGAAAAAGCCACGAGGCCTTGACGCAAAAGAGAAAAAAAAAAACAGTTTCTTTTTATAATCACGAGTGTGTTTCTGTGTGTATAAATGAAGGAAACACACATCTTCTTCTTCCTCCTCTTCCTCTGGCTTCTTTCTCTCCACTCTCAAGATTAGCATTAACCAAAACAAAAGAATCATTTCCGATGACGCATCTCAACAAAAAAGCCAGGTTAGAGAACAACCTCAAGGTCAACCACATAGACGACTTACCTGACGATCTCGTCATCTCCATCCTCCGCAAACTCAGTTCATCCGCTTCTTCCCCGTCCGATTTCCTCAACGTCCTCATCACGTAAGTCAGACTCTTTTTTTTCCTCCAAAGCCACCCGATTCTTTAATTTTTGATTAAACTCTATTTTGTCGTGTTTCAGATGCAAGAGACTTAACCGGTTGGGTTTACATCCTCTGGTTTTATTCAGAGCCGGACCTCGAACCCTAGCCGTCACCGCGGAGAAATGGTCTGACTCCGCTCACAGATTCCTCAAACTCTGTGTTAATGCCGGAAACATCGACGCTTGCTACGCTCTCGGAATGGTTCGTCTTCAACCTTCTCTCTCTGATTTTGATTTTTTTTTTGGTTTTTTATTTTTGATTTTTGTTTTTTTTGTTTTGTGCAGATCCGATTTTACTGTCTTCAAAACCATGTGAGCGGCGCGTCTTTAATGGCTAGAGCCGCGATTAAGTCTCACGCGCCTGCGCTCTACTCGCTGTCGGTGATTCAGTTCAACGGGAGCGGAGGTAACAAATCCGACAAGAACCTACGCGCGGGAGTCGCGCTCTGCGCGCGTTCTGCTTACCTCGGCCACGTGGACGCGCTCCGAGAGCTCGGTCACTGCCTGCAAGACGGTTACGGCGTTCCTCGTGACGTGGCAGAAGGTCGTCGGCTTTTGATTCAAGCGAACGCGAGGGAGCTCGCGGTTTCTCTCAAATCTAGAGACGAAAAAAGGCTAACCGGACCGGTTCAGGAGATTCGTCCGGTTAACCGGTTTATGAAGGATTGGTTTGATTCGGGTCGGGTTGTTTTGGCGGAGGGGTTGAGGATGTGTTCTCACGGAGGTTGCGGGAGGCCGGAGACTCGTTCGCATGAGTTTCGGCGTTGTTCGGTCTGTGGGAAAGTGAACTATTGTTCGAGAGGATGTCAGGCGTTGGATTGGAGGGGGAAGCATAAGATGGAATGTGCACCATTAGATCTGTGGGTTGCGGAGGCGGCGATCGGTGACCTTGACGATGACGTTGATGCTGTGGAAGTTGAGAATCATGCTGCTCGATAACTGCTCTGCCTCTTTTTTAGTTTTTAAATGTTAAATCAGAAAATGTCTAAATTTGCCAACAGTCTGTCTCTGTAACCTTTTGACTTTTTTTTGGTTATTGATAATCGATCAACTTTTCATGTGTTTTTGTTCTTTAATACTTTACTAATATTCTTAAAATAACATTTATGATTATAATTAACATTATTTCAAACAATATTAACAATAAATTAGATTCTCTTTTTTTTTTCTTTTAAAAACTTAGATTCTAACCATTACATTTTGTAAAATTTTAACTTTATGAAATTAAAATATACAATTTTGGTTTTTATTTTAAACCAATTTAATTTATATTTTGTTATAAAACTAACTTAAAATTGTTAGGTTTCAAAAATATATTAAAGAGAAATGTTCTTAAATAACTCTAAAACACGTTTTTTTCTTCCTAACTGATAAACATGGTTCAGAATGACCAATATAGCATTTATTAAGGGTATATACCAGCTATATTAATATATTAAAACTAAAAAATATATTTTTAAGAAATTAGAATTCTTTTTGAATTTTGTTTTCAAAATTTTTTTTAATGACAATTGTTTTTTTGTAAAAAAAAGATACTGACTATATATATAATATTTCACTAAATTATTTTTTGTATATTTATAAATACTATTGAATATGTATTATATCTTCATAAAATTTAGGAAAAATGTTGTTAAATATATGTAGTATCTTCATAATTTTTTTGAAAAAGCTAATAATGGGTATTTAAAATACAGTTTAAATGTGTGTTTATGAAGACTTTTTATGAATATATATTTAAGAAGGTTTTCTTTGCCCTTCAACTAAACAACTAATATATAACTATATTCATCGAAAATAAGAAAATCATTAAAATAAATTTATGTATTCTTGGGTATATAAAAATAGTAATTGTGAAACAAAACTCCAATTGATCTCCATATAGTTCCCAATTATTTGTTCATCCCTAGGTCTGGGTACACCTTACATAATTTCGAGTCTTGAATATATCTAGTAAGATATTTTAAACTATGTATAAAATCTTCTAATAAGATATTTTTAAATATGTACAAAATCTTCTTAAAGGTATAGGAAAATATTCCTGAATACGCATGATATCTTCGTAAATTTGATTTATATCCAAATAGATGATTAAATATGATTGGTTACACAGTTTTTAATAAAGTAAAAAATTGCCTAGAAAAATGAAAACATCTTATATATTGGAACATCCAATTTTTCTAAAACATCTTATATTTAGGAACAGAGGGAGTATATAACATCTTTCTAAAGTTTAAGAAGATACTTTTAAATATGTAATTTATATATAAAATATAGTTCATAACAATAAATGAATATCAAAGGTTGTTAATATATATTTTGAAAAATATTTTCTAATATTTTGAAAGATGTCATCCACATTTAAGAAATCTTTTCTAAATATACATACAAGTTACATTAAAAAAACGCAAGAAAATATCATACACATTCAGAAAGGTCTTCCCAAATTTTTCTTTTTTAAAACCATTTTCAATAAGAAAATATCAAAAAAAAATTTGAATTTGAAAAAACTATTGGCAAAAATTGAAAAAAATATTTTCAATTTTATTACCTATAATATTACTTATTTTCTAGTCATGGCCTTCATTTAGTCCCAAATTCACATTGACTTGTTTTCTCATTGAAAGAATTGAATACAATTCGTTGGATCCATTGTCGAGCATCTTCATATGCTTAAGATTCTCAACCAAATCACGTTCCAGTATCTTTGTTCTCTATTGTTCACTAGTAGCAACGTCTCACAGCTTACTAGTCTTATATTCAAGAGACTTGTTTTTTGTTTTCTTTTACAAAAGTAAGTTCGTGAGCTAATTTTCTTCGCTCCAAACAAGGTTCATGAGTCACTCTCTGCTCCTGACTTTGCACTAGATCATAAAAAATTCTCAGATTCTAATATTTGAGTTTCAACACTTATCATGAACCATATGGATACAGAGCAACCAGCTTGGTTTACAGAGTCCACATGAGTCTGTAACATTGTCGATAAAAAAAAACACTTAACATGAACCATATGATAGTCTCATCGTTTGTTTCAACATCTGATCACATGATTTACCTGATCCATCCTTGTGTGAAATGAATGCAACAAGATTCTTCACCCCCTTTACATCATCATCCAACTCTTAATCATCAAACCATCAAGATGATTTATCTTTTCCATATGTGCATTTGAATATTCACTCCTGATGTATCTATGTCCCTAGCACTAAAGACATACGAGTCCACTACGTTGGACAATAGGGAAGTCATTCTTCATATGACCAAAGTTCTCACACTCAAAGCATTGAAGATATTCTCTTTTCCTGTCACTTTCACGATCACCTCTCAGACAGACATGCTGCTTTACAGGATGATGCATCCTCCTACCAGAGTGATTCATCATCTTGCCAAAAATTTTGACCAGCCACCCATGGTATTTTCAGTCGTATGATGTCTACCTTTGTCAGCCATGAGGGTCACACTTATTAACGTAGAGACTAAGCTATTGTCTATCTCCATCTCTTATGCCTTCACCAGACCCATTAGTTTGTCAAAATTGAGTTCATCCATGTTCGCAGCCAGCCAGCCATCAAAACCGGTGATCTACAAACTTTGTTAGAAGACAGTGTAGCAACTTCTTCACTAGCTTTTTCTCCCTCACTTCTTTCTAAGTACATATTTTTCATGTGACATAGCACTGAACTTTGGCACTGATGCTTGCCACATAATTATCATCAGTCCACCTGATATTATCGAACTGCAACGCAAGATATTCCAGGTGTGTCTTCTTGACATTGTCATCTCTTTCAAACAAATTCAGCAAGATCTCCCACGTCTATTTAACTGAATTGCTTCCCTGAATCACTAGGAACTGATCTGCCTCAACAACACCAAAATTACTGCAGAACTTTTGCGTTATACATTGCACACCTTTCTCTGCTTCTGTTCATTCTTCTTTTTCTTGATCTTGTTTTCCCATTTCCTCTCAGCCAGTCTCCACAGCTGTCTATACATGTTTATTTATTCTTTGAATCAATCGCCTCAAGCAAGTCTTCCAATAACCATACATATCTTCCTTCAACATGATTGCTTCTGCATATAAAAAATCGTACCTATCTTCACCTTTAGATCACACCAATGATGCCGGTGACACGCTCTGATACCAATTGCAAGTGCAAGATGCAACACAATATTATTTGTGAAAATATAAATCAAGAGACAATCATAACACTTTAACAATCACTACTGAAAGATCCCTAAACTATGTAGCTTATGTCTCTCTGTTGCATGATACACCAGTGTTTAACTAAGAACGAACCCAAGAACAATTCCAAGAGAATTCCTTCCTCTATAAATATATCCATAAGTGTCTTGCGATTCTTCATCAACATTTTGCTATTTATAGTGATCTCCACGTTTCCAAAACCTTAATCTAAGGATCATATAAGAAAACCGTAGATATAGACAACTTTCATATTAGTAATTACAACTTTTTTTTGGAACTGCACTTATTGCTTTTTAAGACATTAAACCGCTCCTCAAATTTATTTTTTTTCCTTTTTCTTCTAAGAATAATAAACTTGCTCTTAAGTTTACCTTAATCCAATTCATCAACATCTTGCATCCACATGGTGTTTACATTGTCTGAGCAACCCACCTCAAGACATAAACCTCAATTTTATCTTTTTCCAACTCCGTATTTTGCATCTACTTGGTACTCCCACTCTCTATGCATTCTATGATACCGATTGATGTAATCATGAATCGGTGACTTTATCAGTTATTTCCTTAATGCACATTATTAACATGTACAAATTCAAATTTGCATCTTCGTTAATATGCAAACCATGATCACGATTACTCAGAAGTTATCTCTTCCAATTTAAAATTGTTTCTTTGCAAATATTCAATTTTTTGTTACATGTCTTGAAAGCAACACGAATCATCTACAAAACTAAAAACAGATTTAGAGACATGTAGATCCTAAAATCTATACTAAGTATTTGATAGTGTTTGAGATGTAACTAGGAAATGAAAAGGATATGCAACGATGTAATCTGAAATCAATTTACAAAATAGACTTTTATTGATTAAATAGATCGACTACAATAAGCAAAATGATATCCGAAACTACAAAAGAATTCGATCAAAAAATAGATCTAAAGCAAAGTGAAACAAGGTCGATGTGTATTATGTGCTCTCTCTAGGGTTTTTCACGTGTCCTTCTATGTGATCTTCGATCGTCTCTTATAGTTGTCTTGCTACGTGATCTTTGCAACCGCTCCCTCAATCTGTGGATCTTGATCTCATCGTCTCGAGCTCGTCCACGCAAAATGGGCCTTGGGCTTAGCGACCCATATCTTTATTTTGGCCCATTCGAGATATGGACCAAAATTTGGTCAAATACTACCTAATGTAGCGACATAACGTACCGCGAGTCCATGATGGGGGCACCTCTTAAAATCTGTCCAAATATATGTTTATACACAAGAATTTATGTAAATGAAAATGAAACCTTCTACTTCCGATGCTGCAATTTGGAGTTTTAGTTTGTTACTGATGCCTTTAGATATGCCATTTTAGGTGATTAAGTGGCTCCTGAAGTATACGGAAATGTTGAAAAAAGTTTAAAATTTCTCTGTTTGACCCGTAAGTAAATCAGTTATTCTCTGATGAGTAGCTAAACTTTCTCCAGGGTTTCTACAGAATATGCACTTAACATTCCACTCAAATCCTTGAGGTTTTATAAGCAAAAGGAAAAATAATTACATATACCATAGATATTTTAAAATCCATATTGAATTTAAGTAAATAAATAGAAACTTGAAGATGTTTCAGAATCTACAAATTTCAGTAAACATTACTTAGAGGCCTAAAACTTACACAATGAGTCCTGACCCAAATAACAGTGGCAGAGTAAACTAGTGAAAACAGTAACTGTAACAAACTCTACACTGCAGCATTCACAAACAAGTGGATGCATACTATTCTATAACCCAAGCAAAAATAACTCAGAAGATCTAATTTAAAAGAAAGAGAGGGAGAGAGAGGGAGAGAGATCTATGGTTCTCTTGATGTGATCTTCTGTTTCCTACTTGGATATCTCCTGGTACATAAATACACATCTTGATGTCAAAATACATCTAAAACGATTTGGGTCGGGTGTGGATATATCGGTTGAAATTTTATGTCTAGTGTTTCGCTTTCACTTACTTGTTTTGTATAGGACTGTATCGACTCCTTGGGATTCTTCGTAAGCTACCTCCCATAGATTTCTCCATGCTTGTCTCCAAATCTATGTGTCCCTCAGTGTGAAACTTGCTGCTAAAGAAAGCTAGCAACATCAGAAGCAGGGCTACTGAGACCGATCTTGATGGATGTAATCTCTTCATTGGTGATTTCTATTTCTGGTCAATTTTTTCACGAGAATTTCTGAGTAGAGTATGTTTTAATTAATTAAAGAGAAAGACAAGTTGTAAAGGTTGTTTGCTTTGGTATTGTTCGCGATACTTTTTGAGATCTGATCACGTGAAGTTTTTTCAGATGATGGGATATTTAATTTTTCATTTTAATTTAGTAATTTATGGAAGGTTCACTACTGAGTAGCATCCTCATATTAAAACAAGCACATGTATGCACGTTGTATCAGCCATCAAAACTATATTTATATGTTTATTGTTTATCAATTAGTAGGGGAAAGTTGGAGGGAATATCATGTTGTGTTTTGTATCTATGCTAATTACAATTTTCCAATATACATATTAGTAGATGATTCAGATTCACCCTTACATAAGAAAGGACATTAATATTTGATAAATTCCTAAATTATAATAGCTGGTAAATATTTTACTTTTATTTGTATAAATTTTTATAGTACCCGCTTATAATATACTAGGTGATTTTCACGTGTGCATGCACGGTACAAATATTAGCAAGGTTAATATATATATATATATATATATATATATCATATTAATGGTCCTTATTTTATTTTTATTTTTATTTTTTTCATTTAAATTTATGTTTTTATAACTAATATTACTAATTACACATGTGATTCTAAATACATAATATCTAGTTAGTTTAGTTATTATTTAGATATATTGGATTGTATCTACCTGTCTAAATTCAAGCATAGTATTTTTTTCTAGATTAGATTTTGATTAATTTTTTTTATTTGCAACATGTTTGGTTGTTATCTTAAATTTTTAAATTTATTTGTAAATTTATCTAATATATGATGCTTTGAGAATCTAATGAACAAAATAAACTAACATAGATCAATCTAAAGGTATATAAATGAATAATATTTTGAAAACTAATGTATGTATAAATTTTACAAAGGAAAAGAACCAAAATGTAGAAATTAATTCATATTTTATTTCATTTATTAAATACTTTGAGTCATTTGGTCTATATGTATATAAATAAATAAATATTATTATAAATAATAATAAATTGTTATTTTAGCTAGATACTTAATTTTGAGTCTAAGAATTTTTATTATTATAGTTATTAATTTTGGTGATATACTAAGTTAGATATATATTTTTCAAATTGAAAAACAACTATTTTTATTCAAAATTAATCAAAAAAATATTTTCATTCATTGCATGAGTTTAGTTTTTCATCTAAGACGCGTTAAATATTTTTTCACAGTTTTGTATACTCGATTTTAATGTTTTAAAAACTTTACTAAAATCTAAATTGATGACTGGTACAAAGTTACAGGAAAGAACATAACCAATATAGTTCTAATAGTTCATAAATGTGTGTCAATATGTAGAAATAATTAAAATATTTTATACATTCTCAGTAATTTATAATTCCAATTTATAAATATAAATGGAATCGATTTTAATAATCTTGAAGATAAAAATTAAGATTATTTTGGATATTTTTATTATGTAGTGTACATATATAAAGAAAATAAATAACCATACTAAAAAGATTAAGAACTATCGACTTTTAATACCGGTAAAGTATAATGTTTATATTTCAACTAAATTATATTGAGTTATACTATATAAATATCTTCTTTTTATTACTTTATCAAATAGACCTATAGTAAAAAAATATATTTAGTTTTATGTTCTAACTTATGCTATCTTCCTTATAAAAAAAACTTAAAAGAATTTTATTAAATATTTTAAATAATTATTAAAAACGTTAGCGTATTATTTGATAAATGTTTCTATATAAAAAATATTAAGTTACTTTAAAAAATAAACACCCAAAATATTTTCTTGTGAATTATTTTTCAGAATTAAATTTATTTAATTAAAATATTATGTTACTGCAATTTTTTAGATATTTCTAATTTATGTTATCTGAATTATTTTTGACCATATGAGAAAATATCTTGATATAAAAAATATTTTATTACTTTTGAATAATAAATTTTGTTATTTATAATATGTTTAAAAAAGAATAATTTTCACATTAAGATTATGTTTGTGAATTTTTTTATGAAATATATTACGTAATATATTTCGTTTTTAAAAATTAAATATTTTATTTGGTATTTTTTAATTATATATATATTATTTGGAAAGAATAAAAAGAAAAATGAAACTAAAATTAAAAATAAAATAATGATTTAATAATTCCAAATAGAGTACTATTTTATTTTATTAAGGATATATTTATAATTAACAATATATGATCAATTTTTTTATAGAACAATAATATTATGATTGAATCAAATAAATACATGTTATCCAATATATGCAAATAATAATCAAGAAAATGAGATATTATATATTCAAAATCATACATATAATTAAAATAACATACTATTTTTTTAAATAACCATCCTTATAAATTAAAGTATCAGTTATAAAATAATTTGAAATCAAAAGTAAATTATTAACAAATTAGTATATTGCATTTACTTCATCAATAATTATATCAGTGTATGAGCACATGAAAATTACCTATTGTTAAATATTGCCGAGCGCAAGTAATTGATTGACCAATATTTAACTGCAGGGTACAACGACATGCAAATAAACATGATCTTTATATATGTATGGAAAAAACAGTGTTAGCAACTTGATAAATTTCATATCAATAGTCAATGCTTGTATCACAAAACAGGTTTAATACAAGTCAACTCCACTGAAGTAGACAAGGAAGTTACAGACATTCATCCTGCAAATCCTAAGATAATGCGTTCAATCATTAACTCAACCAAGTATCATTCCCCGCCAGAACAATTACTAGGGAATTCAAATGGGTGTATTGGACCGTTTCCAAATTTTAATAGACCAAATATGGACATGAGAACTTGAACATTAGTTTAAATCAGTGTTTTTTAAAGAGATAATTGGTCCAATATATCTTAGTGGACTGGAAATTGGAAAACTACCCTAAAGCCATAGAAACTCACGATCACTGTATCTTATTGTGTGCGTCTTGCCGGAAATGCCCCTACAGCTAAGTGAAGTACAATGAAAGTGTGAGGAGAGATAGATTTGGTTAGATCTTTGTAGTACAGTCGTAGGATTGCATAGAGATGTAGGGGCTCCAGCTATTTTCTTTCCCATCCACTCGTTTGATTCCACCATTGTGTGAGGTACAATCTTAGGTTTCTATATGGAAGTACAATCGTAGATTACTATTTTAGAAGTAAGTATGTAGCTATTGTTCCCTCTTTCCACTTGTTTTATTAGATAACTGTGTAAGGTACAACAAAAACTGAATTTCTTTTGGAGAAAGTCTGTGTGTAGCAGATCAAATATTGCATTGACCATACGTATGTAGCATGTGTAATCTTACAGTGTATTAGTTTATATTGAATGTTAACGTTTGCTTATCCGGTAACTATAAGCGTCTGTGTTATTTTAATAGTTGACCTGCAACCAATGTGTTATTTTAACAGTTGACCGGCAACCAAAGTCCGCATCTATACTTGATTGGATCCAGCTGGAGATTACCGACACATGTACCAGAGGCATACACACTTGGATCTCTAGAAATAGCACCTCCAAACACAAAGCGTTATCCTGGTAGGTTAAGGAAGATGAGAAGTTTGTCAAATGATGCCAAACATGCATTGAAGTTAGTTGTTATTAGTATTAATCGTTATTGGAAGTTCTTAACATCAATTTGCTTGTTCATGCAGCAAGGTGTCATCGGGCGCAAAGCAAGGACTTGTAAGAGGTGTTATGGAATGGATCACATTAGGTGAAACCATTATATATACTATACAAATTAACTGTTAATTCAAACTTTAGCGGTTAATCATTATCGATGAACTAAAAAAGAGCGATAAGTAATGTTAGTTGTGAAGTATTCATATTATATGTTAACATCTCCGGATAATAATAACTGCAACTATAGAAGTTAAGAAACTAGTGAGATATAATTACATGGATAACTTAAACACATAAAGATCACTGTAAATCATATATTATTTAAAGTTAGATACTACAATAAAAGGTTAACATCTATGTAATAATTGTAACATTCATAAAGTACGTTAAATTTTGAAAACCAGCTGAATCTCTCGTTATTTCTTCTCTTTGGCCTCTTTTTCTTTTTGCTTATTATTTGCTCTCAGACCTTTCTGTATTAGCCGAACAAGGTTGCCAACATTCTCTACTCAACTTTGGCATTCCAAATCAGGTCATCTGGGGAGTGTGTCGTATCCTCAACAAATGGATATCACCTCAGTTTGTGAACACAAACAATCAAATCAATTCACACTTTTTAACGTAGTGGTTACAAGCAGCAGGATAGTGCATCAGAATTCTTTACATTTGGTAACTACTACGCAAGATAATTATTAGCAGTAATTAATTATCGTATCAGTTATCATTCATAATAGCTTTCATTTGTTAGCCTTTAACACGAAAACTTAGAGTAAATTAAATAACTATTGCAGTAACGGTTTATATCGCTGATACAGTTAACGTTCATTAGCGTAATTCAAAATGAAATAGGTCAACATTAGATATTAGCAACTAATATAAAATGTACTAGTGTTCTTGGACGTTACCTTCTGAGATAACGTTCAATTGGTAACCTTAGCCTCTACTATAATAGTATTAAAGATAGTCCAGCATGGTATCTGAATATAGTATAAACCAATAGTGTGATCAGTAACGTCTACTATATAGCTTAGATTGAACATCCTGAGGTTACATCCACTAACCGAAAGTAAATATTAAAGCGGTAATATAAATCTTATAGCAAGTACTTGGTCTGATAGTTACCACGAAAATCTTAGCAGTTACGTGATGAAATATCGGTTACTAGACTTGACCAAAATCTCTAGGCGTAAAGTTTAGCAGTTAGCGTCTACTATATGCTCTTAGCAGTAATTATATGTTATATGCTATATGCTCTTAGCAGTTATGTTTTGAAATTCCAAATACTAGGACTACTATAGCTGTTAATAAGTAAGTAACCTAAATTTTAGCGATTACAGCTTACAACTACCAAATACTGTCGTAATTATTTTCCCAGATACTAACCTTTGCTTCCTCATCTATCACATTGACGTGTGCTGGGTTTACGGAGTATCTAATGACCGCAGTGTGTGGAGTTGACGTGTGTGGAGTTGACTCCGAAACTTCTTGCTCTTCTTCTTTTTTTCTGCTTGTGAATCATTGCAAGCAAGACTCTGACTCGGTGTCCAATTCAATAACTACGACGGGTTCCCGGTTACATGAGAAAATTCATGCAGCGACATCCTAATAGGCTTCATGCGAAGAAGAACCAAATCTTGTATTTTTCCTTCATAGCGAGGATACGAACAACAAGGAACTGACTGAAACTACCAGAGAACAAAGGGTTTACTGCTTGTGATATGATCTTTCCAAACATGGTGTTAAGAAAAAAAAATCAACCTCCTCTGGTTCTAAAGCTTCGATTATGGCCGGGATTTTATTCTCTTGGGTTTGTGGTATGTATCAAGCCTCTTCCCGTTGGGTTCTTCGCCTGCGGCTAACATGCACTCAAGCAGTTGCAGATTTTACATGTCGCCTTGAAATCCAATTGTTGCTTCTCTGTAAAGGATGAGAAAACTAAGAGAAATAAATTGAGTTTCGGTAGTTTATGGAGAAGAATACCTGAAAAGTTGTGACTTTGAACCGCCAATAAATGTAATTGCTGCCTATTGATTTAATACCCCAATGTACATTATGAGTAATAGTGAAGTCTAGACATACTGTGTGGCATAGGGTCTTAGGCTGTAGGTTCTGACATAAATATAGAAGTACTCCCTCCGTTTCACAATGTAACTAGTTTAGACTAAAAGCACTAATATTAAGAAAGTTGTTAAATTTTTTAAAATAATATTTAATGAATTAGCTCAACCAATTATAAAAGACTAGATATTATTTGATTGGTTACACTATATTCAATAAATGCAAAAGTTATCTAAATATGTGAAAACTACTTATATTTTGAAACAACAAAATTTTCCTTAAACTACTTACAATAAAAAACAGAGGGAGTACAAGATATGGGGGGTTAAGGTTGTATAGGGGTGTTTCGGTATTTTAAAAAATCTAACAGTGTTGGGGGTATCCTGCAAATTTCTCCAATTCTTGTGTATATAGAACCTAAATTCTCTTTTTTTTTTTAAATTGGACCGAAAGTTAGAACCAGAAATTATTTTGGGTCACATGTCAGTATTGTTTAATATATTTTTAGTATATAAATTTTAAAATAATGTTAGTACATATGATACATAATTAAGTATAAATAAATTATAAACATAAAAAATTATAACTATAAATTAGTTTTATGTTCAGGTGAATGATTTATAGATTTACAGATTTTTGATAGTTTTAGTGATTTTTAAATCAGTTTACAAACTTTGACATTCAATCTGACTACATAACAGGTTCATGGTCGAAATAATTATTAGGCCCAACCCAGTTAAATGATTGGTTCATGCTCGAACCTGGTATAACCATCAGGTCGATCCTGTTTTAAATATACTTCCAGTTAGTAATCTTTTGAGTCTCATTTTTTTATGATTCAAATAATTTGAAGGTGTTTGGTTGGACTTTAGCTCATTTAACTTTATTTATTTTTAAATTACCAAACTGTACCTGTAGCTTTATTTTTAAACTTGGAATTTGGAAATGGTGTCTCTTGTTCATTCTGTTGATAGAACATAGCTACTACTATAGTGTTCTCTTTTTGTAGACAAACTTTGAAGCAAATGCTTCGGTTTTTCACAGCATTTTCTCTGAACTTTACTTGCATTGATACAAAGTGCAAAATTTTCTCAGTATCCGTAACATGTGTTATGTTTTTTTTTTGAGTCTATCTCTGTGTGTCTGAGTCTCCCTTTGTCCCTGTCCCTGTCTCTGTCTCGGTTCAAGTCATGTTCTCTCTCCCAGCTGGTTGATGACTTCAGTGGTGGACTTTGGCTCTGGTTTTCGGTGTTGCTATTTAGATCTTCAAGCCTCTCTTTCAGCTCTGTTATAGATTTCTGTGCAGTTAAAAGCACTGTTAAAATTTACCTGAGGAGTCCACTGGACCATAACAAACATGAACATGGCCATGTCCTGGACTACACCAAACTCAAATGCTAATCTAAATGTTTGAGTACAAGTTTCCCCCATTGTTGCATCAATGAAATTAACTAAAAAACGGATGGATTATCAATTTGTATATAATATTTTTGATAATTTATAGTAAAATAATAATGTAGTATTAAAAATGTCGGAGCAATAAAAAAAGATAAACAGTTATTTAATTACCAAAATAAAAAACAGTAATTTCATTCACCAGTTACTACATGCATATGTCTAAACCCTGAATTTAGGTTTTGCCCCTAACTAAAGTATCATAAACAAGTTATAGCATAATTTGTCTGTGTTAAAATAGAAGAATAATTTGTCTTTAATTAACCCATTTTCTTAATTAACCCATATTTACATAAACAATGAAACCATGTCGATGAGAAAGAAAAGAAACTGTACTATTATTAATTGTAAAATGTTATAGTAACATTCTTTTTATTGACATCATTATAGTAACATTCATATCAATCGATCACTATATAATTTTAGATACCAATCTCAAAAATAAGCAACCAATATATCAAAAAAAGAAAGAAAGATAAACTGTATTTTACGCAAAAAAAGAATGGAGAATAAGGCATTAGTCATGGGATGTCTCTTAATTACCACTTTGATATCTGCTACTTATCCCAATTTAGCCTCAGGAAATGACGAAAAACCAATAATTGATCCCGACACCAGTCTAGAGGATGCATTTGCAAGCTCCCCGGATTCAAGAGAATACAATATTAATGCGTTCAACAGTATGCCAGCAGACGTATTATATTTCTCGAAAAACTGTTTTAAAACGAGGGATGATAAGTGTGACAATGAACTACTGCTTGATCTTCTTAAAAACGAACCTATATCGAGAGAATGTTGTCTGAAGATATTGCGCCAAGGGGAAGGTTGTAACATGTTATTTGCGAAGTTTATCTCTAGAACATACCAACTAAGACGTTTCCCTTCCGTTTCTAAAAGTATTCTTCTGAGAACTGAGAGAATTTTGAAGAGATGTTCCGCTGAAACTTCTACACCATTGTCTGGTTAAAAAATGTATTCGATATTATTATTAACTAATGATTTAAAATCATTTTCAGTTCAACTATTTATAATAATTCAGTAACAATATATAATTTCTAATTAGTTTTTTTTTCATTCCATCAAATATGAAAACTGCATTGCAAGCACATGTAACTGTTAGTTATTAGATAAATTTTGGAGAGCCGACAAAAAAAAAAGATAATTTTGGAGCAGTTTCAGATCAGATCAGACAATAGGTCATAGACTCTGCATCAAAATGCTCAAAAGGAATTTAAAGGAGATCATGAAATTAGTTGTGTAATAGCTAAATGACTGAACCCGCAGCATTGGAACCGTCTAGAATGAAGTTTAAGCTTTCAAAAGTTTAGAATCTGTTAGGTAAAATCAAAAGCTATGTCAAAGATGATAAAACCGTTAGTTTCTAGGCTTCATATATAGCACCATGACACCATCTCTTGACAGTGACGAAAAACGCCCTTATGTCTATAACGGCTGTTAATTTCATGAATCGAATATATAGTCGGGTTGGGTCTAGTAGCTGATTCGACTATGAACCGGTCATATATCCAGATTGGATTTCAAAGTCATTAAACATATAAAAACCAGTGTTTTTAAAACGGGACCGAAAATTGAACCGGAATTTTTTTTGGTCACGGTTCAATATGGTTCGATCGGGTTAACCTGGTTCAATAATTTGGTTCAATAATCTAGCTTTTATATTTATATATTAAAAATATATTTATAATTTTTATGTTCATCTCATCCCACATCATATATTATAATTATGTATCGATGGAAAGGAGTGTCACTAAGGCTGTTAATTTCATGAATCGAATATATAGTCGGGTTGGGTCTAGTAGTTGATTCGACTATGAACCGGTCATATATCCAGATTGGATTTCAAAGTTATTAAACATATAAAAACCAGTGTTCTTAAAACGGGACCGAAAGTTGAACCAAAATTTTTTTGGTCACGGTTCAATATGGTTCGATCGGGTTAACCTGGTTCAATAATCTGGTTTAGTATATTTTTAGTATATATAAATATAAAAGTAACGTTAGTAAATGTGATACATAATTATAATATATCTTAATTTTAAACATAAAACATCATAAATATAAACTAGTTTTATGTTATTAAGAATGATTTTATAGATATTTGATAGTTCTACTGATTTTTATCTGTTTAATAACTTTGAAATTCAATCTGGTTATATGACCAGTTTATAGCCGAATCAGCTACTAGACCCAACTCAGTTATATATCTGGTTCATGATTGAATCTGGTTCAGCCATCGGGTCGATCTGGTTTAAAAACATTGATAAAAACCACTAGAACTATCAAAAATCTATAAAATCATCCTTAAAACATAAAACTGATTTTTATTTATAATTTTTATGTTTAAAATTAATTTATATTTTAATTATGTAGCATATTTACTAACATTACTTTTATATTTACTAGGTAATGAACCTCCTACGATGTTGCGCGGGAATTCATTTTATAAAAATAAACATTCCTCATTTTATGACATAGATTACACATATTTATATTTATTTAAAGATAATATTAAAATTTATAATTTATATTTTTAAATTAGAACTAAAATAAAATTATGTCAATACTAATTAAGATATATCTCTGATATTAGTTTAGTAAGTTATTCAGAAATTTCGAATACAACTTAATATTTTTAAACTAACTACGATAAACAAACATATTTAAATCTAAATCAATTACTAGTTTTGTAAGGTAGTTTGTAAAGATAACTAGGACATTCGTGGTTATGTAAAATACATATATTGTCGGAAACATGATTGCATGGTAATTTTATGAGATCTTGTTTGATAACATATTTTCTTTGTAAAGCACACACACATTTCTTTTTAATAATTATTATGTAAAGCTAAGTCATTTAAAAAAGAAAAAAATATATTAACTGTTTCCGAAGAAGCATGTTTTAGCATATCATTCCACAAATTAAAATAATATTCAATTGTTTTTTTGAATAAAGAATATTCAATTGTTTGTTCCTTCCAACTAGGTATTCACTGAATACATATAGACTTTTATCTAAATTCTCTCAACATTTATTTACATTCTTCAAAATTATAATATAATGGAAATAAGAAAATCACAAAAGAACATCTATAAAACATACGTATTTTTAAAGATGAGAATTCATATCCTTATATGTTTTTAGTAATTTGAGTATTAGTGATTCTATGAAAAAGGGGAGAAGATTGTTTTTATCATACATATTTTGCTTAATCGATATATAATGATAAAGCTAAGTCAATATTTCTGTTTCAAGTTGTAAGAACGTGATGAAGATACACAAATGTCAATCTCCTTTTTACTTAAACTACTAATCAATAACAAGTAAACGCAATATAAGAATTTATTTCAACATAAAATGAACTTATAACCTTTGGAATTAATTGATATCGCTATTATTAATAGAAAATAAATTTAGTTGAATAATCACCTCTTTTCATTTTAAATAGTCACATCCTTTTAATTTAAAGATAGTTATTTAGAAATATATTTATATGAATAGTCACAACATTTTACTTTTTAAAAAGACACAATCCTTTCAACATAAAATGAATTCACAATCTTTGAAATTAATTGATATTGATAATTATTAATAGAAAATCTTACTTTGAGAAATGCTCCTATAGACTATTTATTTGAAAATTTAGTTGAACATTTTAAATAGTCACATCCTTTTAATTTAAAGGTAGTTATTTAGAAATATATTTATATGAATAGTCACAATTCTTTTTAGTTTTTAAAAAAGAAAAAAATTTTCAACATAAAAAGAATTCATAATTTTTGAAATAATTGGGATTGCTATTATTAGTAGATTGATGTTGTATTGTTAACTAATATTTTTTGTTAACAAAACGGTAACTAATATTTTAATGTGAAGAACACTTTTTTCTACTCCGATACTTTAGTACGAACATCATAAGCTTTTTTTTTAAAAAAATGGATCAAAAGAAAATATTTAAATGAAGAATTTAAATACAGGTAGGATATAGTGAACCGTGAAATATTTTAACACTTTTTACAATGGATAAATATAATATAATAAATACATATATTTTAGTCAAACGGCTAGTGTTTATCGAATTGTGAGAAGCAACGGCACAATGTTTTTTGGAAGTGTTGCAAAAAAAAAGGAAATTGAAGTATTTCGACCAAAAAAAAAAAGAAAATTGAGATCTTTTGACCAGGAAAAAAAATTGAGGTCTTTTGACCGAAAACAAAAAAGGAAATTGATATCTTTGACCCAAAAAAAAAGGAAATTGAGGTGTTTTGACCAAAAACAAAAAAAGGAAATTGAGGTCTATAAATATAGACTTATTCTTGGGTTCACCCCCTTTAGGTTCACCAACCAATAGGATTATGTCATTTAAGATTTAGTATCTTTTAAAAAAGGAAACAAAATATTATTGAATTATATTATTTTTTCAAAATAAAAATAAAAATAAAAAGTATAATCACAAAAAACAAGACTTTTTATTCTAAAAAAATTATTTTCAAAATACATCTTTTAAGTTTATAATAATCACCAAAAAATACTTTTTAATCTTAAAAAATAATTTATTTTGAAAAAAAAGAATTTAAGACTTTGGATAAATCTTAAATTTAAAAGTTTAAAATTTATCCAATTGTTTAGGATTTACCCAAGGGTTTAGGGTTTAGGATTAGGATTTAGGGTATATTTTTTTGTTGATTGTGTTATAAATAGTGTTTTTTAAAATAAAATAATTTTTAAAAATTTATCTAAGGGTTTACTAAAGTATTTAGGGTTTAACATTTAAAGTTATGTGTTTTTTTTGTGGTATTAATTTTTTTTGAAAAAAAAAATATTTTTTTTGCAATTATTATTATTTTTATTTATTTTTATTTCTTTTTCATTTTTAAAACATAATATAATTTTGCAATATTTTCTTTCCTTTTTTAAAAGATGTCAAATTCTTTCCCTTTTTAAAAAGATGTCAAATTTGAAATAACTAAATCTTATTGGTTGGTGAATCTATAGGTTCACACCCTAGGGGTGAACCAAGAATTACTCATAAATATATTTGTTATCAAATCGCACTCGTCAATATTTTTCCTCGTCTCTCTTCTTCTACTTCAGATTATATCAAATTAAGCTTTAGGCATCCTCCTCTGGTTGGATCCGGTGGTTTCAAAATTGACGATTCTCGGGGCTGGGGAGTCCAAGGCCAGCATCGAATCCACCGCTAGTCACCGTCAGCGAAACCACCCACAGAGGTGTCCCGCGGCGGCCACCACTCGCCAGCAACCCTAACCGCCGTATGTCGAGTTTTACTTTGAGGCAAAGAAATATTTAGCCGAATATGGAGTGCGTCAGTTCCTAGAGAAGAGACTTCGTACACAGCAATGAAGACTAACTCCATCGTCGAGATTCCCATGGAAACAGAGTCTTACACGTACGGGTATGCTTCTCTTTTCTTGTACTTTTTTAAATAGAAACTAAATGTTTTTTATACTAGTTTTCACTGCAATGTATTATTTAAAAAAAACTTTCAAACTTGGGGGAATATTTCTATATTATTTGGTTGATAATGGAAACTTAATGTGCATTTGTGAAAAGTATTAGGAGTTACATCCAGTTAGTGAGTTAGAGATTGTATATTTCTAACATCCGGTTAGTGATTGTATATTTCTTTTGTCTTGACACTTATGATCATTTAGTTCTTCGTAATCAATCTCCTAATAAAGCAATTTTCCCTCTTGTGTTTGTGCATAGATTCTTTCTTACTTGCTTTTATGTTTTTGTTTCCTTTGATCCTTTTCCTTGTTTCAACTTTTTTCTTGGGTTTGTTTCTTTTATTGGATAAGAGACAAATCTGCTAGTGGGAAGGCCAATAATGCAAAGAAGATCAAGACTTATATGGACAAAGTCTACATGGGTACGTACGCTCCTCTTCTCTTATTTTTTTTTAAATAACCATAAACTGATTTGTAAAGTTGTTTTCACTGCAATGTATTATTTAAAAAAAAACTTTCAAACTTGGGGGAATATTTATATATTATTTGGTTGATAATGGAAACTTAATGTGTCATTTGTGAAAAGTATTAGGAGTTACATCCAGTTAGTGAGTTAGAGATTGTATATTTCTAACATCCGGTTAGTGATTGTATATTTCTTTTGTCTTGACACTTATGATCATTTAGTTCTTCGTAATCAATCTCCTAATAAAGCAATTTTCCCTCTTGTGTTTGTGCATAGATTCTTTCTTACTTGCTTTTATGTTTTTGTTTCCTTTGATCTTTTTCCTTGTTTTAACTTTCTTCTTGGGTTTGTTTCTTTTATTGGATAAGAGACAGATCTGCTAGTGGGAAGGCCAATAATGCAAAGAAGATCAAGACTTGTATGGACAAAGTCTACATGGATACGTACGCTCCTCTTTTCTTAATTTTTCTTTAAATAACCATAAACTGATTTGTAAAATTGTTTTCACTGCAATGTTTAAAAAAAAAAACTTTCAAACTTGGGGGAAAATTTCTATATTATTTGGTTGATTAGTAAAAACTTAATGTGTAATTTGTGAAAAGTATTAGGAGTTACATCCAGTTAGTGATAGTTGGATATTGTATCTAAGAGCATGCGCAACGGCGACACGGCTCGTGAGGAATTTTTTATTAATTTTTTTTTTATTTTTTCTGTTTGTTTNCCACGTGTCGTGGGGCCCGCGCTACAGTCGGCGAACCGGATCACGCCGAGGATGCGGGACGAGCCGAGATCTTGCTTTTTTATTATTTTAATGTTTTTTTTTTTGGGAAAACGCGCGATCCGATTGCGACGACCCCGCGTTGCGCGTGCTCTAATATCCGGTTAGTGATTGTATATTTCTTTTGTCTTGCCACTTATAATCATTTAGTTCTTTGTAATCAATCTCCTAATTAAGCAATATTTTCCCTCTTGTTCTTTTTTTTTCTCTAAAATAAACATCACATTTGCTTACTTGCGCATATGTTTCTTTGATTCTTTTGCTTGTTTTAATTTCTTCTTGTGTTTGTTTCTTTTATTGG
>OVBX01000161.1:0-33856 GCA_900406325.1 Erucastrum elatum | reverse complement strand
GCCTGTGCTTTTGTTGTGTTCACACGAGTCTGGCAATGGCCATGAAGAAGAAGAAGAAGAAGAAGAAGAAGAAGAAGAAGTTAATCTGGTTGGTCAGGCGGTTTATGGTGAGGTGAAAGAATCTATCGGAAAGGGAACGGGATACTCCATCAATGTCAAGGTGAAAGACAGTGATACATATCTGAAAGGTGTCGTGTTATTGAAAACACCTAATGATCAGACTCGGCCTCCTAATTAATGATCAACCAATGAAAGATGTTGTCTCTAGGGAGACATAAGAGCAAACGCGTGGAAGAAGAATAAGCAGCTCCATCAAGTCAGTAGTTAAGAATATTAGAGAAGCTCAAGTAATGGCATTTAGCCCACAACAAAGCCTATGTGTTCTAGGGCTTTTGCAGATAGTTCTTTTATATAAAAGTTGTGTTATGTTTGTAATAGGTGACTTTTCCTTATTATATGAATATTCAATCAAAACCATCTTTTATATCTAATTTAAGACAATCAAAGCTTTTTTTCATAATAAAGCTCCATTGAGTATCTTTGTTTATTCAATTAAAACTGTGTCTTGATCGTTGAACGAGTTCCACATACAAAACAAACAAAGTTTACACAAGTCCATGTTCAATTTCTTGATCTTCAATACAAAATAGCGTTTAAGCCTAATGATTACTTGAAGAACTTGTTGATTTCTGATACTCTCTCTCCTCTGTTTATTCCAACATTAAAATGTTAGAGACGTAAAACCAGAATAGCAAAAGAGATAGAAGAGTTCATCAATGTTCAGATCAAACCTAACACGTCGATTTCCTCCAGCAAAGCTTCAAAATTTTGTTCCTTAATCTCAAGCTCAGCCCGGAACCGTCTTACATCAGCTAAAACGTTCACAATACTCTGTCTCACTTGATGAGAGATTGTTTCACGCGGTTGCTTGCACCGCACGTTTTGTGAATCGACAGTTGATTTTTGTGATGCATGAGTGCGGTGAGAGGGTTCTCCTGCAGAGACCCTAGCTTTCTTTTGGAACCTAGTTTCTTCTTCATCTCGTGGTGCTTCTTCCATCTGAATACAACACCAAAAGTTAACACCTTAGCAAAACCAATAATCTTTATAACAAAGGTATATGTGTTTCACCTTAGCCTTGGCCTTGGAGTTGGAGAAGAACTGAAGCATAGGAGTTTTGCCTTTTTCTCGAACAAACTTCAACGTGAAGGTCTCTCCAGTTGTTATGCCACTGGCTATACAACAACCTATCCAACCTTCTGCCAGATAAACTCTTCCTTGTTCATTTGCAGAGGATACATGGGACGGCCAGACACCTCCATTTTTGTCCACCAGAGTTATCATTCCTCCCTTCTTGATCCCGTTCTCCCTCGCAAAAGAGCTTCGGAGATGCTGCAAAGTTTTAAAAACCCGTCCTTAAAAGTATAATGCTTAATCAAATGAAGCAACAAAACCTAAGATATTGAAAACTTACAAGTTGTCTTGACTTGAGCATGTAAGGCCTCAAGGTTACTGTCATGAACTTGCTCCGGCTCATAGAAGTTCTCTTACCTTCCCTGTTAGGTTTTGCCGAAACTTTAGCTCTTGAACAGTTTCTTTGTGAAGTATTGTCGGAACACAGCTTTATAGCAGGCCTTGTCCCGGTCCGGACAAGTTCGAATCGGTAGAAACATCCGGTTTTCAACTTGTTTCCACGGCAGAAACTTCTCCAGCCTCCACGCATAAAATCCTGACTAGTCCCTTTGTTGTGTCGCAGACCCATAACCCATGATCTTCCACTTTGATTGATCAGATCGATCTCACACCAACCCTTGTGCAGTCCATTTGTTATCATAAAACTTTTTGGGAGATTCTTGCCAAACAAGCAAATAAAAAACACAGTTTTAATATTCACATTTACAAGACTCTGGACAAGTACTCTAAAGTAGGTTGGGTTATAAGTACTAACCACTCGATTCAGACGAAGATTGGAACTCGTGACGCCGAGGATACAAAATTTTTCAGATGAAGACGACTCTGTTTTTATTCTTGACTTCTCCTTTGGCGAAATGTTTCTCATAACTGAAACTTTATCCCATGTCTCATCATCATGATCATCTTCTTCATCATCTTCACCATTATCATCGTCGTCCTCGTCGTCATCAGCTTCATCATCATCTTCACTATCGTCAGAGCTAGAAGATATATAATGTATCTGAGAGAAACGTCGCCCGGAAGGTGTGACGTGGAAGATCATTTGTCCGTCATCTCTGAAAACCAAAACGTCGTCGTCTCTAAGACTGTGAGCTGAGGAGAATTCCAACCAGCCCTCGGCGAATCTCCGGCCGTTCAGTTTGACTTGCCAGTTTCTGTCGCAAGCGTCAGAGGTCAACGTTAGTGTCGTTGACTCATTCTTACCTTTTAAGTGAGTGGCAAAAAACGCATGAGGAACTATCTGCAATGATAACACACAAAGTGATTACCCTTGGAAAGTTGTAGCAAAGAGACTAAACCACACAAAAGAAGTTGTAACGTAGAGCGAGAGATTACAGGATTTGAGTTGTGGCTAGCAACAGAAACGACGAAGAAAGGAGCGTTGGATTTTGGAGAAGGTGGTGGTCCTGGTGGATTCACCATTGTCGAAGAGCTCAAGTAAATCTCTGACGTTTTCTTCTTTTCAGTAAAAACTATTACAAAGAGATTCTTCTTAAGATATTATATAATGTGATTCGTTCAGCTTTTTTTAATAGAAAATCAACATATTCCCGAGACGTTTCTCTGTCCTTCAGGAAGTCCAATCACTGCACTCGCTCAGTTTATTAGATACGAATCCTGAGCCGTTTCATTTTACTCTTCAACGTCATCTACAGTTTCATACATCAAGTGTATTTGCACTCTAATACTTTCATTAGCTAATTGACTCCACATTATATATTACTAGATATGGATCCGTGCGTTGCACGGGTTTTGATCAATGTTTTAAATTAATTGTATGATTTTGTCTATATTATATGAAAATTATTTAAGGAATAAGAATTATTTTACTCACATAAGTTTTGGATAGTACTCCTATTTCAACAATCATGGTACATAAGTGAAATGAGTTTTTTTTTACAGACTCATATAGACTATGTGGACCAAACTGGGAACTCTGCATCCATGTAAACAACGAAAGATGATTGTTGTCTAACACTGTGTGCTAAACGATCTGCTCTTTGATTCTCCGTTCTTGGTACATGAATGAACTGTGAGCTCCGGAAACTCTCTCGTAACTTCTTGATATCCTCCAGATAACTTGCGAACGCTGGCCACTGCTCTGGTTCCGAAACCATCTTCACCAACTGAGTACAATCTGTTGCAAACGTAACCAAGTGAAATGGGTTATTAGTAACTTTATATATAAAGTTAGAGAAAAAGGGTAATCTCGAAAATTCAAATCGAGTTCAACGTAAAGAAATACGAATAAAGCAAAATACAAAAAAAAATAAAAATTGAATCAAACCAATTGAGTTGAAGATAACGTCATACACTTACTTTAACTTTTAATTTAATGCATGTTTGTATTAAATTACTATGTTATTCTTCTTATTCAAAACATATTCTAATGTTTCCTTGACAATTTAATAATGTTTTGTGTTGTCATTCTAAG
Organism: Erucastrum elatum; assembly: GCA_900406325.1. Lineage (NCBI taxonomy): Eukaryota > Viridiplantae > Streptophyta > Magnoliopsida > Brassicales > Brassicaceae > Erucastrum > Erucastrum elatum. Next base: position 30,228 of record OVBX01000161.1, on the reverse strand, counting down.
ATCTCAAATTTTTTTGTGCATTCGTTAGCATTTATATATTTTGGTTTGCATAGTTTATTCATCTTTAAAATATCTCCAGTTTTCAGCTCTATATATTTCTCTATATTTTCTCATAAAATATAATTATACTATAAATTTGAATCTCTTGAGTGTATGATTCTGCTATAGGATTTCTATATTTTTAAGGAAAAAAATGGAATGATATTTTCATATTTTTATTTATAAACAAAAATATCACATCTTTATATTTTCCTCTAAAATTGAAGAAATTTTATTGCATAATCACACATTGGAGCAAATCCATTTTTTGTAACTATTTGTTTTTAATGATCAATATATATCGATAATATTAAAAAATAAACTCTTTTTGCTAATGCTGATTAATCATGTTAGCATAAATTATGAAAAACATTACATAGACGTATCTACAGTTAACAATTCTACATGTTTATGAGGATGTACGTCTAGCTACATTATCATAAGCTGTTTCGTAAAATCCACACCAAGCGGCATTTCTTATAAATGTTTTTTGCCAAACTAATAATTTGGAAACTCGAAACCTAGACCACATAGTGTAAAAACATTATTTCTTAGTCAAACATAGGTTATTGGAACTTCCGTAGAAAATTAGCTAATTATAAGAAAATAATAAGATCTTTTTTTTTGAACGTCTGATTAATTATGCTATTACAATGATGAGAATATTACATAGACGATTCTACAGCCGACAATTATAACATCATATGAGAATTCACGCCTGACTGCACCGCTCCGAGCCGTCCTATGAGATCCATGTTCGATGGTACACCCTGCACCAAGCTGAAGATCTCTTGTAACATGTTTCTCCATAATCTGCATAATTATGAATTTTCTGGGGTTTGAACCCCAGACCTCTGGATGTAGAAGCATTACATGAACCCTTAGTCAAACCACTGGACCAAAGGGGCTTCCACTAATAAGATCTTTTTATAACCCTTTTTTGCTTAGAATTTTAATAAGGATTGTTTTTAGATTTATTATAAAATAATCAGTTGTATTCTGAGGTTTTTGTAATCTGTTAAAAATATTTCAACTACTATATTCTTTCATATTTTGTATGTTTTCCTGATTATAACACTTTTTTGCTTAGAATTTTAATAAGGATTGTTTTTAGATTTATTATAAAATAATCAGTTGTATTCTGAGGTTTTTGTAATCTGTTAAAAATATTTCAACTACTATATTCTTTCATATTTTGTATGTTTTCCTGATTATAACANCACTAATAAGATCTTTTTATAACCCTTTTTTGCTTAGAATTTTAATAAGGATTGTTTTTAGATTTATTATAAAATAATCAGTTGTATTCTGAGGTTTTTGTAATCTGTTAAAAATATTTCAACTACTATATTCTTTCATATTTTGTATGTTTTCCTGATTATAATAAGATTTTTTTACAATTTTCTTTTTATTAGAATTTTAATAAGAGAAAATATCTAGATTGATTATTAAATAAACTTTTGGATTCTCAAATTTTTATACTGCTATCTTTCATAATTCTGTTTTCATGATATTTAAAAAAGAAAAATTAGAATTTCTTAAAAAGGAAAATTATTTTCATATAGATTATACAATTTTATAATAATTATTAGTATATGTTTTTCGTTGAAAATATTTTATTTAAAACATAAGAACGAAAATTACTATTAAATAACTATGATAATTCTATTTGTTCATGTTTTTCTTAAAAATAAAATTATTTTCGTATAACTTTTACAAATTTCTTTTTTTTTCTGGATATAAAAAAGGAAAATAATATAAATAATTACTGTATGATTTTTTTTTTGTTTACAATATTTTGTTTAAAACTTAAAAAGGAAAAATACTATTAATTAACTATTTAATCAAAATTATTATTTAACACATGTCACAATCTTAAATATGCAATTGTCATGTGTAGCGATCGTGTTAATTAGTAACTTTGAAAACCAAGCTTTATATAATAAGATAAGTAATCAATCGGTAATATAATGCAAACAGAATAGTTGAGTATGTAATTATTTTTTTATTCCTTCAAAAACAATAGGGATGATGATCAACCTATGTACATTCTTCAATGTTTCATTTACAAATTACTCCCTCCATTTCATAAAGTTATATATTTTAGAAAAAATTGTCTTAAAAAACCTATTTTGTTATATTTTCAATGCATATTTTATTAAATAATTTAAAAATTTAATTACATTTATTAAATTTTTATTGGTTTAAAATTATGAAAAAGACATCACAAAAACTATGCAAACGTAATGTATTTTATTATAATGTCTGAAAAATTCAAAAATATGTAACATTCTGAAACAGGCGGAATATATAGAGATATAAATAGCAAGTTCGTAAAATATAAAAGAATATAAAATATAAAAAATCGATTCAAATTCCCATTTCTTTTATTAAAAATCATAACTAGATATGCAATAACAACTAGAAAATATTTCTTAGAACAAAAAAAGCCTCAAATGAGTGGAAACGAAAAAGAAGAAAAATGTTCTTATGTGGAATTCTCCAACTCCAAACGCATCAAAAGTCCATTGTCCATATTCTGATCTTTATATCCTCCGCATCTAAACTTGATTAACGTTGAATAATTTGCTGATTCCCAGTATCTTTTCCCCTGATTGTTCCAACATCAAGTTTATCAAACAAAAAAAAACGTAAAACAAAATATAACATTCACATATTTACTGTTCATCGGTTACTCGGATCATACCTAGAGCATCAATTTCCAGCAGCGAAGTTTCTAGATTGTGTTCCTTTACCTCGAGCTCTGACCGAAACTTTCTTACGTCGGTTAAAGTGTGCACAATACTCTGTCTCACCTTACTCACTTGATCAGAGATTGAGCAAGGTTCAAGTGGTTTCTTGTTCTGCAAGTCTGATGGACCAACACTTAGTTTGTTTGATGCCCTGGTACGGCGAGATGATCCTCCTTCTGCAGAAACTCGAGCTTTCTTTTGCACCCTAGTCTCCATCTCTTCTTCAGCTCGTGTTGCTTGAATCAATCTTGACTGTCTCCTGTTCGTAGTCTGATTACCACCAAGTGACGCTTCCTTCATCTGAATACATTTTATTCAGTACAAATTTATAAACAACAAGAACTTGGAATGTAACTGATTTGGTGTTAACCTTGGAGCAGATCTTGAGAATAGGACTAGTTCCTCCTCGGATAATGTCGAGTGTGAAGGAATCACCAACTTTCTTTATGCCATTGGCTGCAAAGCAATCTTTAAAACCTTTAATGTAAAACTGTCCACGTCCCTTGACGCTAACTAGATGCAACTTCCACTCTACGCCGTCTCTGTTCACTATAGTTATCCCTCCTGCTTCATTGATCCCATTCTCTCTTGAAAACAATGCAGGAAGTCGCTATACAAAGTTTCAAACCAACCCATTTGAGCCAATAACAAGAATAAAAAAGGCTAAGAAAAACCCTTAAAACAAAAGGTGTTGGAACTTACAAGTTGACCTGTCCTTAACATGTGACGTCTAAACTCTATTGCCACAGTCCTGTTCTGATTCATTTGAGCAGTCTCTAAACAATCCTCGGATTGATCAGTCTAATCACCTTTGGTTCCAGGAACATCACGTGTTTTGGACGAGTTTCCTTGAGTTAAGATGGTAGAGGTATTGGTGGGACACAGCTGTAACACCGGTTTGGTTCCGCTTTGGACAAATCTAAATCTACAAGAAGAACCGGCTTTGATCCCATTTCCTTGGCAGAAACTTGTCCAGCCTCTGCACATATAAGCTTGGCCAGTTGTTTTGTTGTGTCTGAGATCCAGTGTCCAAGATTTGCCATCTTCGTTGAGTAGATCAATCTCACACTGTCTATTGTTCAAACCATTTGACCTAGCAAATTGTTTTGAAAGACCCTGCAAAATCCATCCACCACTTAAAATATATATAGTACGTAGCAAAATAATATGATGAGAACGTTATTAAGAAAAGAAGAGACGAGTGGAGTATCAACCATTTGATTTCGGCTTAGGGTTGAAGATGTTTCGTGCGCAAGAAGGTAAGAGTTCTCTGTTTCTGTTATTGGTCTCTACTTCGACGAAGTTATGTTTGGATATAATTCCTCTTCCGATGTCGAATCTTCATCATCGTCATCTCCAGCATCGGCATGTTCGTTGTCGTCTTCATCATAAACATCATCATCAAAGATATTACGTTCATCGTCTTCATTTTCATCTTCAGATGTAGAAGAGATGAACTGTATCTGATGAGAGAAGCTACGCCCGAATGGTGTGACGTGGAAAACCATGTCCCCGTCGTGCCTGAAACTCAAAACGTCGTCGTTTCGGACACCATGGTGAGCCGAGAATTGTTTCCATCCACCACGAGCGAATCTCTGACCAGCGTCCAGTTCAACTTCCCATGATCTGTCCGAAGTCAGTTTCAGTTTCGTTGACTGAGTGTTGCTACCCTTCACATGATTCGAAATAAACGAATCCGGAATCATCTGCAACAATAACAAAACCAGTTGATACACTGTAACAACAGAGATTGCAAAAGAGAGCGAGCGAGAGAGGGAGAGAGAGAGAAAGAGAAGGTTACATGAATGGAGTTTTGTCCAGACAGATCTATGAAGAAGATAGGTTTGTTGTTTGAAGAGACCATAACCGGATCCACCATTGTTGAAACAAACTCTAAGGAACTCTTCTATGGAAAGCTGTTCTCCAAATTCTCCTTTTTTTTACGTTTCTACAGAATTAGAATAAAAATCTCGAATTCATTGTCATTAACTACTGCTAATTAACTACAGATATTTTACAACTTTTTTAGAAACGCCGTGCAGTTCCTATTGGTAACCATTAAACGGCAATGTGTTTTCAGTAGTGTCTACTCCTGAATTCCTGATTTGATTAGTCAAAGGGAGCAAATATTACGGTCGGTAGTTTTTGTCCACGTGTACATTACTTTTACCGTAAAGAAAAAAGCAACCATAGGAAAAGCTGAGAGGACAGTTCCATCAAACTATTCATATATCAACTCAAAAGACATTCAGAGACTTGCTGGAGAAACTTCAAGAACAATCATTGGATTCTTTTGAAGTGGTGGACGATGGAGAATAATGCATCACTCTTTTCTCCGGCGAACCCGCATTTCTTCCAGCCTCTTATTTCCGGTTTCCAGAGCCACCTCGTACGAAACCTCTCTGTCTTTTCTCTCTTTTCAGTCTTTATGAACGTATAGAGATATAGTCTTATGGTTCTATTTTTTTTTCTGTTGCAGAAAATTCATGTGACGTTCTTCTCCAAGCATATAGAGGGAAAGCACGAGGGTAAGACTGTTAAACTGAGATCAGATTCTTCGGACAGAACATGGAACATGAAGATGGAAGGCCGTATGCTTACTGAAGGTTGGAAAGAATTCGCCATGGGACATGATCTTCGAATCCATGAAGTAATTATCTTCAGACACAAAGGAGACATGATGTTCCATGTCACTGCTTTTGGAACCAGTTGCTGTGTGATCCAGTACGTATCGTCTAGTAGCCACGACGTCAAAGAAGAGAGTGAAGAAATTGGTATAATGGAATCATCATTCAATGTTCATTTATGTTTCCTGAGACTACTATTATCTGTTTTTTTTTACTGTTAGTTATCTGTTTCAGGAGAATCTTCGAGAAGGAAGAAAGAATCTTCATCCAAGATAACATGTTTTAGACAAACCATGACTGCTAGTAATCTGTCACACAGAAAAGTGGTTAGTTAGTTCAGCGGTCGTTTTGTTTAACAAGGTGAGTAAGTGTCTATAATAACCCCCTAAGGAAATTTGATGACTTATGCAGAGTGTGTCTTTGGATTTCGCAAGACGAAATGGTTTGAACAAAGGGAGGCATAAAATAGTGTTGATGAACCAAGAAGGAATGTCATGGGAATCAGAAGTCAATTGTAGGAGGTCTGGTCAGGTTTTCTTATGTGGAAACTGGAGAATCTTTTGCAGTGCAAGTAGATTAGAGCCTGGAGACTCTTTCCAATTCAAACTGCTTCAAAACACGGAAACGCCTGTGTTTCAGCTCTACAGCCGCTTAAAGGTGAAGCGTAAGAAGAAGACTCTATCCGAGGAAGATAATTCTGTAGACAAAACTGAAAAACCCCGGTTTGTGAAGATAACTACTACAACAAGCAGCCTTGAGACTGGTAAACAGGTGGGTTTTCTTCGACACATCTATGTCATTGGTTTCAACGCATTGTCTAATTGGTGAGTCTGTTTTCAGCATCTATCAGTACATTTCACGAGAGGTAACAAGCTCAACAGGCCGAGGGAGATAGTATTGGTAGACAAAGATAAAGTCGAGTGGTCGATGAAACTTAAGGCGGATATAAGATCTATGTATATTATGGGTGGTAAGGGTTGGAAAGGTTTCTGTGCAGCGAATCAAGTAGTCGCAGGAGAGTCTCTAACTCTGGAGTTGATCAGACGTGGAAGAATCCCTTTGCTTAAGTTTTGCTCCAAGGTTAAGTGTGTACACTATATATAAAACTTGCAATCCACGTTTTTGGCTTCTTTAAGTTGAAGTTACTAAACAAATAGCTTGTATTCTGATGGAGCAACAACCGTTTAAAGCAAAGACTCGAGAACGCAAGAGAGTTCGAGATCAGAGACTGAGACAGGAAAGTAAATCGAAGCATGACGTCTCAAATCAGGAGGCTAAGGTTAAGACAGAGTGCTTCAGCTACTATGACTAGTATTTATGACACAACAGTGCTTCCTAAGGTCAACAAAACTTAACTCCTATGTGCCTCCAAGGTGTTAACAAGTTGTCTAGTTATGAACTAGTTAGGTAAGAATCAAAATGTCTCTTTAGTACTTGATTCTGTGTCATATGAATAGCATAACAATTTGGGAATTCAGTAGTAAGGACATTTCAAACTCTATTTATATTATAAGCAAACCTTTTGCACAATTGCATCATAAGTCATTTGTGTAATATTATTATTATTATTATTATTATTATTATTATTATTATTATTATTATTATTATTATTATTATTATTATTATTATTATGATTATGATTATTATTATTATTATTATTATTATTATTATTATTATTATTACTAGGAATAGAACTCATGCGATGTCGCAGAGGAAAATAATAAGGATTAAATTTATCAAAATCAATCAAAATTTGTGGATCATTGATAATCTCAATTTTTGATTGATAATTAATTTGTAATTGAAACTGATGGCACGTTATTTTATAATTTTTTGACGATTTTCAAACTTCAAAATCAGTGACCAAGAAAATATTTTCCTTATTTAGATACTCTCCAAATTGTTGGATATATTTACTATTAATATAACCAACGATTGTGTCATTCTGCAACCAAAAGAAAAAAACATATAGTTATAAAAAAATCTACTTTTCTTAAGATAAAAACGACATTGTTATAAAAAAGTCTACTTTTCTTAAGAAAAAAATATATAGTTATAAAAAAGTCTATTTTTCATCTAGTAGAAGAAAATTAAGACTAATAATTTCATTGTTCTATTTAGGATTTTTGACCATCCAAACATGTAAAACTCTTCCTAATATTTTTTGTTGACAATGTTTCATTTGAACATCTTCTAAAAATTTGTAACCAAGTAACTTCATAAAACTACTTTTTTCACCATATTATTATCAATTAGATTAGCAAAAATTTTACTTTCAGAAATGCATAAACATTGACTATTTATTGATTTTGAAAAGCTCTCTTTGAAAAGTCACATCTTTTCGATTTAAATAGTTGCATTTTTCAATAAAGAAGAGACACAAACTTTTAAATAGTCTTATCTTTTAATAAAGAAGAGACACAATTTTTTTTATAAAAAGACATCTTTGATAAACTCTGTTTGAAAAGTCACATTTTTTCAATTTAAATAGTTGTATCTTTTAATAAAAAAGAAACACAACCTTTTAAATAGTCGCATCTTTTAATAAAAAAAAGACGTAACTTTTTATAAGAAAACAGCTTTGACGAACAATCACAACTTTTCACAAGATCTGAGATTTAAACAATTGCAACTTTTATCAGAGAAGAGACACAACTTTTCAACGAACAATCGCAATTTTTCACAAGAATTAAGCTACCAATAAAAACGCACACCCTTTCAATTTAAACAGTTGTAACTTTTATGGAAGAAAATACATAACCTTTTAAGTAATCGCATCTTTTCTTAAAGAAGATACACCATTTTTTAACAAATAGTCGCAATTTTTCAAAAGATTTAACCTACCTATAAAAATACACACCCTTTCAATTTAAACAGTTGCAACTTTTATGGAAAAAAAAACACAATCTTTTAAATAGTCGCATCTTTTCATAAAGATGAGACACAACTTTTTAACGAACGATCGTAAATTTTCAAAAGATTTAAGCTACATATAAAAACACACACCTTTCAGTTTAAACAGTTGTAACTTTTAACGAAGAAGAAACACAACCATTTAAGTAGTCGTATCTTTTCGTAAAGAAGAGCCACAATTTTTTAACGAACAATCGCAATTTTTCACAAAATCTGAGATACCTATAAAAACACAAACCTTTTGAAATTAATCTGGATTCCTATTATTAATAGATATATTAAAAATATATTAAACAAGATTATTGAACATGGTTTAATCCACTCGAACCATATTGAACCATGACCCAAAAAAATTCTGGTACAGCTTCCGGTCTGGTTTTAAAAGCACTGGTTTCATCTCATCCCACATCGGGTCTGAAAACCGGTAGAGTATTATTAAGAGATGGTCCATGCCAAACTGACATATTCAAACCACAGGTTAATAGTGTGATCAATGCATTAAAGATGATCATAAAAGCACCTAATATTCGTCGGAGATCGCATCACCCTTATGATCCGCCTAAGACACATCTAAAAAAAAAGACAAAAGATCAAAGAAGGGGATCTGAATTCTGCTAGAGCAGATATATATTTTCAATACAAGTATACTCTTTTTTTTTCTTGGATGTGCTTATGTATTCATATCGATAGTCTATTCATATTATTAATAAAACAATACACTTTCCAAACGAAATCATTAATTTACATATTTTTCTTTGATTTTTTATATAGATTATCAAAACTTTGATCCTAATTTTTTAGTGATTTTATTTTAATAGAGTAGACTACAAATTTACAATGAGCAGTACAAGTCAATAAATCAATCATCTAATCCAACAATAATATATACTGAATAATAAAACCCGGTATGACTCGTACTGAGTCGTTCTCCGCCACCCACTGTCCACAGTCCCCTCATCAACCGACGAAATTATTATTCCTTCTCCTTCACGCTCAAATCTCACCACTTTATCAATTCATTTACTCAATGTAGTTGATTGATTACCCCTGAAGGAGAATCTTATACTGTTTCATCTCGACCTCATTCTATAGCAATGGAGCGTAACTCCTCCTCAGACGACGAAGAAGAAGACCACCAGCATCTGATCCCTCAAAACGACACTCGCAGCAGCCGCCACCGACAAGATCCGCCATCCTCTTCCCCCGCCGCAAACGGAACATCATCTTTCCAGATCGAAGACATCCTATCCCGAAGGAAGATCTCGCTCAACAAGCGTTGTTACGTCCTTACCGCTGTCGTCGCACTAACTATCTCAATCGGTCTTATCTTCTTATTCACTGATCTTCGTCAACTGAATCTCTCCGGTTTCAAGCTAGATCCACTCTCGAGCCGAGTCAAAGAATCAGAGCTCCGCGCTCTCTATCTCCTCAGACAGCAACAGCTCCAGCTTCTCTCTGTTTTGAACAGTACCACGAACACAAACTCTTCAGATGTGAAATTCGCTGTCTCGAAACAGATTGAATTGAATAAAGAGATCCAAGAAGCGCTTCTCTCACCACACAAAACCGGAAACTACTCCGGTTACGACGAACCGGTGGTTATTAACTCGTACGATAGATGCAACAAGGTGGATCAGAAGCTGTCGGATCGGAAAACCGTAGAGTGGAAGCCGAGATCCGACAAGTTCTTATTCGCTATATGTCTCTCGGGACAAATGAGCAACCACTTGATTTGCTTAGAGAAACACATGTTCTTCGCCGCGTTGCTGGATCGGGTCCTCGTGATCCCGAGCTCCAAATTCGATTACCAGTACGATAGAGTGATAGACATTGACCGGATCAACACTTGCTTGGGACGAAACGTCGTCGTTTCTTTCAATCAGTTTAAAAAGAATCGTAATCCTCGTATAAACCGTTTCATATGTTACTTTTCATCGCCACAGCTTTGCTACGTAGACGATGAGCATTTAAAGAAGCTGAAAGGTTTAGGGGTTTCCATCGAGGGGAAGCTCGCGTCTCCTTGGAGCGAAGATATAAAGAAACCTAGCAAGAGGACTGTGGATGAGGTGCAGAAGAGTTTCAAGTCTGATGATGATGTGATCGCGATTGGGGATGTTTTCTACGCTGATTTGGAGCGAGATTGGGTGATGCAGCCCGGTGGACCTATTAACCACAAGTGCAAGACGTTGATTGAACCCAGTAGGCTTATTTTGTTGACTGCCCAGCGGTTCATACAGACTTTCTTGGGAAACAATTTCGTCGCGGTTCATTTTCGTCGACATGGGTTCCTCAAATTTTGGTATGGCTTTTTCATCTTGGTTAGATTTGTAGTCATATTAAAATTTGGAAAAATAATATTATATATTTTGTTGCCAGCAATGCGAAAACACCGAGTTGCTTCTATCCGATTCCACAAGCTGCAGAGTGTATTGCTAGGATGGTGGAGAGATCCAACGGTGCAGTGATCTATCTTTCAACAGATGCTGCAGAAAGTGAAACGAGCCTGCTTCAGTCACTTGTTGTGGTCGATGGAAAAATTGTGCCACTTGTCAAACGTCCACCGCGTAATTCAGCTGAGAAATGGGACGCTTTGTTATATCGACATGGTATAGAGGATGACTCTCAGGTATGAATTCTACAATTTGTCTATGGTTTAAAAACAATAACTCTTGAAATGTTGTTCGCTTTAAACTTAGGGTCTGTATGGTCTGAATTTGGTTACTCACTTACTCAACAACTGAACTATATTATAGCAGACTAGACAATGCCTAATGATATATCATGGCGTGATGTATCAAACTTTTCATGACTCATACACCGGTGGTTTTTTTTTTGGCAAATGTGTAGGTGGATGCAATGCTGGATAAAACGATATGTGCCATGTCCAGCGTCTTCATTGGAGCCTCTGGGTCGACTTTCACGGAGGATATCTTGAGGCTAAGGAAAGATTGGGGAACGTCTTCTACGTGCGATGAGTACCTATGTCGAGGGGAAGAACCAAACTTCATAGCAGAAGATGAATAAGTAAAGCACACAATTTTTTTTCTTACCAACTTATTTTGTTCACATATTCCATTGTTCTCTTATTTTAGTTGAATCGTAGTTAGTTATAGAAATCCGATTTTGGATACTTTTTTCCATTTTTTCCATGATGGTGTAGAGATAACAGTGTGAATCGATAGAGAAAGAGCCTGGGTTTCTCATCAAGTGATACATACTATATAAAGTTGTCTCAAACCAAATGTATTTCAACCAATAAAAGTTTGAACTTTGCATTTTAGAGACTTTTAGACTATAAAACAGCTTCAGCCGCTAGAACATTTCCTTCCACTTTTTCTCATTTCTCTTTGCCAGTGCCGTGAGAGGGTCTCCTCATGTTATTTTCACGTTTAAGTTGGTTATTACAACCAGGATGGTTTGGTTTCCTCTTGAGCGAGTTTTGTTTTTAGTCTCTAGTTTTCCAGTTCTCATAGCTTCAATAAATTGGAAGTTTTTTACCGAGACTTGCAGAGATCCTAATCTTTTGGTTGGTTGGGAAGGAAAAGGTAAGTGAACACCCTAGTGATTCTCAATTCAACTGCATCTTACCTCGACAAAGATCACCATACCAGGAAGGATCTAGGTGTATGATTAGCTATTCCATTTGAATGGTACCTATTGGTATCGATTTTCTCTTTGCACTGATGTATTTATGCAGTACATGGTTTTTGCATCTATGTACGATCAGTTTGGTCATGAACTTTATATTGGACTGAATGATTAAGTGTTAAAAAAAGACTATAAAACCGCTTCTTTTTCCCCGCTGCCTTTACTACTGGAGAAATTTTCCGTCTATTATCGGTTTTCACTTTTCAGACATTTAGAGTGTTCATTTTTGCTCTTCGTTCCAAGGTAATAATAATCATGTAGTTTTGATTTTGTAACTTGTGTGAGGACTGTTGGTATCTAAACCGAATTTAGTTTAGACGGAATCTGAACCAAATGATCTTAGTCGAAATTTAACCATAGCATCCTTAAATCAAACGAATCTAACTAAAAGCAAACTATACATTTTTTTCTCACACTGCTTAAACAGCTATAATATAGCCTGTAGTGTGTGACTCTCGTCAATGTTGTCTTGGAACACTAACTGAACCTTAAATCCATATGTCAAACAAATATCCATATACCTCGTTGTGCCGTTATAAAGCCGTATGCTCACTTCCTTAACATCAGATTAGAGTCACAAGCCATCCAAGTATCTGAACGGCAGACTCAGAAGCAGATCATTGCATCCTTCGACTGAGTTCCTTTCTGTAGACACCAGATTTTTTTTTCCGTGAGAAAAACTCCGTGGTCAACACTTTCTATACATCAGTGTAGCATCACGTCCTCCATTAACCAGAGTTAAAATCGTATACTTCACACTAAAATTTGGTTTGCTTTCCGAGGTTATTGTAGTAGTAACAATGATAAATCTCAAAAAATTGTGGCCAGGACATGATTTTTTTCCTTGTTCAAATTAAGCTTCAAGCTATTCTCTCAGAAATAAAAAAGATCAATATATTAATTGTATTGAATCCATAGAAACTCTGCTGTCTGAAAATTTATTTAGATGTTTGTAAATAGGTATAATATCTTTATAAAATATATAGACTGAATTGAGGAAGGTATTCCAAAAATTTTAGAAAAAAGTTTTATCTTTCCATGAAGTTCTTCCTAATTTTTTTTTTTTGTGAAAATTGTTTCAAAATATTTTTTTTTCAATTTTTTTTGTTTTCAAAATTAATTTGTTGAAATAAAATCTTTGATTTATTCTCAAAAAATATTTATTTATTTTATACATTTATCGAGAAATGACAAAATTGTTATTTAATAAATTTTGGTCAAAATGATTCTTGAGTGCTATTTTGTAAACAAAAAAAAAATGTTTTAGGATTATTTCATGCTAGTTCTCAATAATGCTATTTTAAGTGATGTTATGTGATTTTTGAGAGTAAAAACATTTTCTTTTGTAATATGCAAGAGTACTTTCTAAACTAAATGTGGCTGGGCCAATCATAGGCTTCATAACAAAGATGGGTTTCTTCTAATTTGTTTTTGTTAAATGTTTCAAGGAAGACTATTGGTTAGAAAAGTAACAGCATTTACTAGAAAAACAACATCAGATAGAAGTACTGAACTAATAGAACTCCTGTCCAAAGAAAAAAAAAAGGAGGATGTCAAACTCAACAAACGAAACCCTGGAAGACGAAAAGGGCCAATCCGACGGCAAAATCTCCAATCAACCAACAGAGCCGACTCAGGAATGGGAGACCATGGCTCAAGCCTGGGTCGCCGCCTTCCCCGACGCCAAATCCGTCGTAACCGCCAGCGAAGTCGAGACCTGGATCGGGTCCAACTTCGAATCATTACCTTCGGATCTCCGCCAGAGACCCCTCTCCGATCTCGTCGACCGTTTCCTCTCTATGCAGCAGTACATGAGACGAACCGCATCAGAACAGAACGAGGTATGTATGCCTTCCTCTCTTCTCTTCTGAAGATATGTGGAATTGATTGATGAATTGGATTGTTTATTGAACGAACACAGCAAGAGAATAATAATCAAGGTGATCAGCATCCGGCTCGGTTTCAGAGGACTGACCAGTGGTTACCGGTTTATTCGTGGTTAGAATCTCTGGATAATGGAGAGTTGGTGAAATCAAAAGATATCTCTGAGTGGCTCGACGCGAATCCGGAGGTTAAGGAAGAGCTCTCTTCGAGGCATTCTCGTTATCATTTGACTCATTATGTCAAGAAATGTCATCTCAAGATACTTAAAAGAAAGGAGAAGAAGGTAATTTATTGGGGTTTATATGATATATATGTCAATTAGTATCTTGTAGATACGATATGATACTTGTTCATCACTCATATCTAGAATAGGAAACTATATATACGATACTTATTCATTACTCCTATCAGAATAGGAAGCTATGTTATATATATATATATATATATATGCTTTGCCTTGTTTGTGGCTTAATACGATCAAGGGAATATACAAGATTACTAGTTCATTAGTAAGGGGATTCTCTTGCCATTTTTCTTCATTTGTTTTTCATCTTTCTTCATACTTGCTTGGCATTTGAATCAGGGATTGATCCGCCTGAGTAGAGAAACTGCAATGGAAGTTCACAAAGAATTTGGGGAGAAACACCATAGTGCCACACTTCCTGGTATAGTGTCCCTCGTTGGATATAGAAACGCTTTCTGTAATTGTTTTTATTTATGATTATTGTTTAGATTCTTCGGGCTTTGTTGCGTTTTGTTAGTGATGTAGTGTTGTCATTCTTAATGTTTTTAGCTGATCCCATGAGCAATATACCAAAAGACAGTGAGCTCTACCGTACAAAACTGAAGGAAGCCAAACGCAGATTTGAGATGTGAGTCGGATTTCTCTTAACACTTTTCTGTGTAATAAACACAAAATTTTTAAACCATTCGTTTAAAGTACTAATGTTTGTTTTACGCATCATCTAGCTTGGTTGAGCTCGAGAAGAAGCTAGCTCCGCATTTTTCAAGGCCTCGAATAGCCAACACTTGAACTTATGAATCAGAAGCTGGTTTCAGACACTTCCTTTTGATTGACTTTGTACGTCTGTTATCTGCTTTTGGTGTTGTAGAACTGTTTGTGAAATGGTAAGGTCATGTAGTTGTATGGAGTTTAGTTTGAATGTATGTTGGTGCAGTGGTGCAAGCCTGCAAACCGTATCTTGTAACCTTTTCTAGACCTAATATCCTGGCAAAGACAATATGTAGGCCCAACGAAGATTGAGAGGGAGAGAGATATGCTCACTATGAGCTGTAAAACGATGTTTGTCTCTTTAATTTTCATTACATAGTTGTTTGAAGGAACGGAGACGTATGTAATTGTTGCGACTTGTTAAGTTATTTTTTTAACCGTGTGTATTTTGCGTGGGTAATTGTAAACTGATTGTAGCATTTGTGTCGACGGTTCTTACATCTTATATAGTAAGGGGTAGGGTGTTGTAATAAGGTATATGTGGTTTGAATGTTGGTGTAACGTTTTTGTAAATCTGAATATATTATACATATAAGGAGAACAATATATATATATATATATATATTTTTTTTTTTGTTGTGAAGCCATGGGAATTCTGTTTTATGCTTGTGATTAATGTGTTCACAAGTAGTCTTGTACAGTATAATCTGCTTTCTATACGACTACCTTGGGATTGCAGCTCATCGATAGGTAGTTATTAATTAAGGCTTTCTCCGCCTTCAATCCTAATCAACTGCTGCCGAATTGATGTAGTGCATCCAATTTTCTCATACGTGGATGTTATGATTTTCCTTATGTTGTATTATACTTATCATTTGCTACTTTATAATGTCTGTTTAACTCTTTTCTCACCCCATGTACCGATTATTAAAACTAAACTATCTACTTATCACCATAAATATTTATCTTGATGCTAAGCATTTCAATGTCAGCATTTAAGGCTACATATCTTCTCTTTAACCCTTCGTGTTTTATTTAAATGGTGAATACTATGAATTGACATGTTCTATATGTTTTGTCATTGACCAATGTATTGAATCATATACAACTTGCTTTATAGTTTGGGTGAATGTGTACGGTACAATGTAATATGTATAATAGTGTACTAGGTGATTTACATTGATATATACTTTTAAAAGTGGCGATATAGCATAGTCTGCCATGTTTTTATGGAACTGTTCTTTCAGTCTGTCCGCTTAAGTTACACATATCACAAAGGATTGGCGTTTAAGGAAATTTCATTTATATGTCAAAAAAGGAGAAAGAATGCAGACACAACTATGTACATCGTCATCATACTATTTATGGATGAATAAGAAGGTCGGTTGGCTGTGACAGTTTCGGTGGACTGCATATTTCTGATATCTTATAGTTTTTCGGGTTTGTAAAGAACTATGTTTCAGACCTTCCGCTTAAGTTACACATATGTAGGATTTTGTTTGATATGTCACATTCTTCCCTTTAAACTACGTATCACATTCATCTCATGTATTTTTTCTTCAGCGGATTATCTTGGCACACACTTATATCCATAATTGTAGAGTTTCCCTTAAGAATAAATCTTCCATAACATCTTGTGTCCTTTCATAATGTTTCTCTCATAACATCGTAGATTTTATGATATTCTAACGTTTATACCATATAGTTTATTTTCTATTTTGAAAGATCTCATTCCTACTTAAAGAGTATTTTGGTAAAGTTGCATATCTTCGTCAAATTGCTCTGATTACAAATGTGAGATTTGTGAAAACCACGTCTTAACTCTATATTATTTGATTAGTATGATATTGTCCACTTTAGATTAAAAAAGTTGGTCCGCATAAATTTTTTTTAGATTTTTTCTAAAAGGAATTTGTATTAATCATAGTTTAACATCTGTTTATATACTAGATACTCCCTATTTAGTTTTTGAATACGATAATTTGTTTGATATCTCGTATTAAGAACATGCAGTTAAATCTGCTCTTACAGGAATTTTGAAAAAAAAAACAAATCGATCATACCAAAAATAATTAAATAACTAATAAAGAAACGTGTGTTTCGTTTCATATAAGAAGATATGTCATCTCAATGTGTAGCAGTGGGCTTGAAACTGTTGTGAATGTGAGCAAACAATGTTGTAAAGGTCAATAATGCGCCGAATCTTGACAAAATCATTTGAAAAAGAATTAAGCATGCGGAGTTTGCTGTTGTGTACAGTATTTTTTCTTAATCTCTATATTAAATGTCCGATGTAAAACACATTTCTTCACTTTTTACGTATAAGAATTTCTCTTTGAATTTCTTTAATTAATATATCTTTACTCTTCAAAGTATACATTTTTATTTATCCTTTTCAATATGATAAATTATAAGTATTACTATAACACTAATCAGTACGATTTATAAAATACACTAGATTTTGATCCGTGCTTAAAAACGCGGATTTGATTTATTAAAAATGGTTAATTTATTTAAAAATAACTATTATTTTTTGTTTCCCATTATAACCATTTATTTTAATGTTTTGATTATTCATTATTTTCAAAGTTTGAGATTTGTTGAAAATAAATTTAAAGATGGTATATATGTTTTTAATAGTTGTGAAATTCAATATAAAATACATATTTTACTTATTAAATGTAATAACTAATGTTTTAAAAACCTGGTCAGGCCGTACGATCAAACTGGTCGGACTGTAACTTGCTACTCTAACCGGTTCTGAGTTGTGGTAAAAAACAGATTTGGGTTAAATCGGCAAACCCGCTCTAAAACCGGCAAAACTTGTTAAAACATGTGATTTAGTTTGATATTAAAATCTGGGCTTTTCAAATTCAAGTTAAAAATAAAAAAATAACAAATTTTAATAAGATTTTAAGAAAAGTTCATATTTGTTTCTAATATATATCTAAATAAATTATTTTTATCATGTTATTTGAATTTTTCATTTTATTTCCATATCAGTTTTAGCTTAAATATAGGCTGAATTATGTGGTGTTTGTCTAACTAATAGATTCAATGACTTTTAGTACTAGATTTTTTAGGACTTTTTAATAGTATAGATAGATATTAAATATGTATCCTGCTAACAGTATCACAGTAGGTATATATCACATGAAATATTGTTTATTATTTTTATTGACCCTTTTTAATGCAACATCATTCCCTTATATTATTAATATGGATGATTTGTCGGCTGTTATTTTAATTGTTTGGTAAATGCCCGATAGTGAGCCACCGAATAATTTAGTTAATGTGCTAACGTGAATAATTTTATCACTGTAATACTATTGATAATTACATGTTTATTATATTATGGTTATTATATAGGATGTTTGAACATATGTACAAAATTATTTTGAAATTTACTGGATTTGATTGGTTGTTTATTTAATATTTTAGACTAATATTTGGTTCAAATGTTTTACTACCAACATTCACAAATAAAAAAAAAACTGATTTTTTTTCTTTTTCAAACAGCTATGGACATTATTTTTCATCTATAAATATAATTATCTTTCACTCATTCACTTCATTCAAACATTTCATCTTCTCTCAACTGTTTTCAAATAATTATCTTCTGATTCATTTTTTGTTACTTTATGTGTAGCTGTAATTTGTGCTTGTATGTATGGTCTCTTTACCGGAGAATTTACTCTCGAAAATTCTAAATGAAATCTACTATTGAAAATTCTAAATTAAATATTAGTTTATTTTTCTCTGTGATATTTTGCACGCAATTGCTCGTATAATTAATCAAATTGTTCATTTAGAAATATAACCTTTTTAAAGGAAATCAACAGGCAATCTAGATCCTCTTTCTAAAATGGGGTATGTTTTCTCGAGCATTTCTGTTTTGAAAACATGATTACCACAATAATTTAGTTGTGAAAACTATCGTCATATACCATAAATGTAATCCAAAACCTTGTGAAAATACTGAAATCTCAGGTTTTCACTCTTCAAAAGCATTAGGAGGATTTTTTCCTTAAGGTTTTCAGACCTTTCTTTCAAAGCTTGTTATAGTTTTATTGGATCTTTTATGCATATAGTCATGGCATCCTCGTCTGATTTTATGTTTGGGAGACGATTTGTTTCTAATTTGAACTGTTCTGATTAACTTTTTCATCTCTAGATAGAATTCAAATTTGTGGTTCATGCGATGAAACAGAAAAAAAATGCAGTATAATCTCTTTAAATTAATAATCTATAAATTAATATTTTTATAAATTAATAAAATTTTATAATTTCAAATTGAATTTTTGGTTCAATTAGTATCTCGATAAATTAATAATTTATATAAGTTAATAAAAATGTGTAATCACTGCAGTATCCTTAACGCATGTCATAATCTAGTTATAAGTATATTATAAAAATAAATCAAATTTGTTTTTTGAACATTGAAATATATTAAATAAGTATCCAGAGTTTATAAATCACAAGCCGCCTCGTCTAGTCACCGTTGGCGATACTAGTGTGTTTATAAATAGATTGCATCAACTCATATTTTTCTTCATCCCAGAAAAAACAAGTCATCACAAAAAGAAAAGAAAAATAAACACGATGAATCCTATGTTTTACTTCGTTCTCGCCTTAACCATAGCTTTGGCAACAAATACATATGGTGCGGTTCTTGACACTGATGGTGACATCATGTTCCACGGCAGTTACTATGTTCTCCCCGTTATCCACGGGCGAGGTGGAGGCGTGACTCTACGCGGCCACGGTGGGGAGCTATGCCCTCTCGACATCGTGCAAGAACCATTTGAACTCGACAAAGGTATTCCCGTAAAATTCTCAAACTGGAAACCTAACGTTGAGTTCGTTCCCGAATCACAAGACCTTCACATCAAAACGGACGTTGAAGACACTATCTGCTTCCAGTCAACATACTGGCGAGTCAGTAAGTTCGACGAGAAGGAGATGGAGCCGTATTTCGTTGTGGCTGGTCTACAAGACTCACCGAACAGTTTCTTCCAGATCAAAAAATCTGGAGATGCTTACAAGTTTGTGTTCTGTTACCCACCGCCTTGTCCGCACTGTGGCCCTCCGAGCTGCAGGAATGTCGGGATATTCGTGGATGGAAACGGTGTTAGACGTTTGGCTTTAAGCTCTGAGCCGTTCTTGGTTATGTTCAAGAAATATAATATTACTGATGAGATCTCGTCCAAGACTATGTAAGGCTTGTGACAGGGCAAAACTCGATCATAACTCTGGCTACAATAAAACCTATGTGTGTCTCTTTCTCTGCATTCCTTTGAAAGTTACATACTGAATAAAATTATCTCTCATCTGTTTCTTTTGTCAATTATTTAGCGCAATACTTTACATGATCACGAGTTTATTTGCCTAAATTAAGAAAATTATGTCTATCGCTTTGATGCCAAAATCAATTTTCCAGACCAAATTAATTAAACTATTGTTATAGTCGGATTTTGGTCATCGATTGGCCGGTAAGAAATAATACGTGCATGGGTTGGACATTGCCACATTGGAGGCTCGGTTTAATAAGTACCAAATGATAAGTAATGAAATTCGGCTCAGTGGGCTAATAAAAGCCTAGTAACGATGGCTTGAATTTCTGAAGCCTTCCTCAAGTCCAGACACAAACTCATTTTCTAAATATAATAAGTAATATCATAATTAATCAATATTAAAAACCAATAAATAAAAAGTTAAAGATTTGGATTAAATAAATAACTTTTTAAAAAATTGTTAAAACCTTGACTAGTGACACGATGGCTTGAATTTCTAAAGCCTTTCTCAAGTTCGGACACAAACTCATTTTCTTAAAAATAATAAGTAATAGCATAATTAATCAGAATAAAAAAACCAACAAATAAAAAGTTAAAGATTTGGATTAGATAAATAATTTTTTTAAAAACTGTTAAAACCATCCCCGGCGCCATTTTCTACGGTATGGAAACCAGATGCGGATCTACTTGTGTAAAAGGGGGGTCAGCTGACACCCCTTAGAAAATATATATGAGATTAGTTAAGTATGTACAACTGAATTTCTCTAGTTCTGTTGGCTATTTTCATATGGCTGACACCTCTCAAACCATTGTTCAAACCAGTTTGACACTTTATTTTACTTCTTTTATTTGGATTAAAAAATTCATTTAATTTTTAACACCCATAAACCACAATCCTAGATCCTCCACTGATGGAAACGGTAGTAAACCATTGCTTCGGCGCCTTTCTTATCTCGTAGTCAATACTATTTTTTTTGTGGTAATCATGTTAAATTCTCAGTCAAAACATATATCAGCCAGCAGGTACCTTTCTCTTCTTCAACCTTTTCTTCTTTACCATTTCCTTCAACTTCACTTTCATCGTCATCCATTCCTGCCAGCTTACCTTCTCTACCTCCCTTGCCCCTTGGTCTCCTCTCTTCACTCAGAACGGTAGTTGTTAAAGAAAATTTTAAAGCACTGGCTTAAGACATCATGATTACTATGGACTCATGAAAACTGGTAACTGAGTTTTTATTTAAACTTAAATCAAAATTACAGCTAGTGTGGTCTCATGAAAACTGGTAATTAAGTTTTTACTCAAACTGGTAAAATTATTTCTTTATTTATACATTAGGTGTTTTAGGTGGTTGTTGATTGTAATGTTAATAATTTAATGGAATACTACATCATATATAAATAGTTTTATGTTAAACTTGTTATTAATTTTGTAGGTGTATTAGGTGTTTCCATGCACCATGTGCAGAAAAAAAATTATTAAATTTAACTTATATTTAAAAATAATTTTATTAAATATTATAGACTTTATTGTTTTTACCAATATTTGACATAGATATGTTTTAGTTAAATATTAAATTAAGATTAGATAATTTTTTTTATTTAAAATTATATTTAAAAATATATATGTATATATTTAAATTATAATCATATAGATTTTTCAATTTATTTTTATTGTTTAAATATATTAATTCAATATGTATAAAACTAATACAAATGATATAAAATTTTATAATTATCAAAAATTTAAACTAAACAGTATTTATAATATATATATATATAAGAAACTAATGATCTTACAATTAGAAACTTAAGTTTTTAAAAAAAATTGTAGCAATTTTTGGAAGTTCTTATAATAAAAATTGTATATTTATAAAAAGAAAAAGGAAATAAAACAATATTTCAAAATTTAAAATGTTATATATGAATATATTTATTTTATAAATGATGTATGAGTTATTACCATATTTTTTTAAAAAAATCCAAAAATATAAATCGACACTAAATATAATATACGAGTTATTGCCACATTTTAAAAAGTTTACCAAAAAAGTAAATTAACATTAAATGTAATTGTCCATGTCATACTTTTCGGAAGACATGTCATCTTTTTTAATAGTTATGTCATCATTTTTTGGTCAAAAATAATTGTAATGAAAACATGTGACAAAATTATTTTGCAAGTAATGTATAGGAGATGTCAATAATTTATTTTGTTGGTCTTTAAATTAATAATACAATTTATGAAAAAATATTATTAAAATAATTATATCCGCATGGCGGGCGAAAGACCTAATTTGATAATCATGCTCTATGTTTTGTTAAAGATAAAGCATTATCTTTTCAAAGAAAAAAAATATACATAATGAATTGGACGTCATGGTGTTGATTATAACTTTAAGGTTTTATAGTTCTCAGACAAGTAATATCAGTAAACTATGTTCCACTCATATGTGTCATGTTATGTTAATTTCATATGTTATAAGTATAACATGTATTGTATTTGTTAGTACATAAATCAATAGGTATATAAGTAAGAGTTCGAGTTAGAACATAATTTCAAGAATATAGCTCACAAAATTCATGTTAATATTTGTTATAGGATATATGGATAATATTTTAAAATGTACTTTATTCTTAAAATCTAATTTATAGTTTGTTATAATGTAATAATCTTTAACAAAAAGAAAAAAAAAAAACTATAATAATTATGAGAGATTGGTGGACATGTTCTTACCACTTTCATGCCTGTCAAATGTTTTCATGCTCAGCTTTCATGATATTTGCAATCAAAACCTCTGTACACAAAACAAAGAGATCTGGGGATAATGGATCCCCTTACCTTAAACCCTTATGTGGGATTATAAGTCCCCTTGGTCGACCATTTAGTAGAACCTGATACTGAACGGACGAGATACATTCCATCATCAGTTTCGTCCAATGTGGATCAAATCCCAGTTTGTGAAGAAGAGCCTGAATAAAATCCTACTCCACTCGATCGTACGCTTTACTCATATCCATTTTAATTGTCATAAACTTGTTTTTACATGATTTATTTGTCTGCAACCCATGAAACATTTATTGGGCAATAAGAATGTTATCCGATATCAATCTTCCTGGGACAAAAGCTGATTGTGTTTCCAAAATACGTCCTGGAAGACAAATTGTCAACCTATCACAAAGAACTTTCGAGATAATCTTATATCCTACATTACATAAACTAATTGATCTCAGTTTTGTCATATTTGTGGGTCTTTTCGTCTTTGGGATCATACAAATATTGGTGAGGTTTAGTTTTGGATCCATTTCACCTGCAGCTAGAAAATGATTCACCAATTTAACCACGTCATTTTTAATAATATGCCAAGATACTTGGAAAAATAATGCCGTCATTCCATCCGGTCCTGGTGCTTTTTCAGGATGCATCAAGAATAAAGCATGTTTCACCTCCTCCTCCATTGCAACCCTCAAGAGACGTCGATTTTTCTGTGCAGTAATAAACGGTTTCACTTCCTCCAGAAAACCATGAAATCTGATGGGGAAGTAGTAGAAAGTAGATCCTCAAAATAGTCCACCGCTACTTTCTCCACCCCTGTAATATCCGTTATCCAATGCCCTGCAGCATTATATAGACCCACAATTCTATTCTGGATCTGTCGTTGCTTTGTTAAGGCATGATAAAATTTAGTATTAAGATCCCACGATGAGTACCACATATTGCGACTTTTCTGAAACCAGTACTTCTCCTCATCCTTATATGCATCTTATAATTTCCGAGATACCTCCAGACTCTCCTCTTGTGACCTATCATCATTGGTTTGCACCTCCTCCAATACTTCCTGCAGAACTGTAATATTATCTTTTCCGTAGGGAGGATTATATTTCCTCCAAGCTGCAATCTCATGTCGACAATTACTAATTTTTGATACAAAATCCCCTGCATTTGCTTCCTCATTTTCCTTCCAGCCCATTGCTATTGTTTCCAAAAGACCGTCCTGCGCGATCCATCTCTTATCAAACCTAAACTGACATTTCCGTTTAGGAACTTTATCCTCAATAAAAGCCACAACCGGACGATGATCAGACCCTATCATCCCTAGATATTTCGTATAGGAACAA
Organism: Erucastrum elatum; assembly: GCA_900406325.1. Lineage (NCBI taxonomy): Eukaryota > Viridiplantae > Streptophyta > Magnoliopsida > Brassicales > Brassicaceae > Erucastrum > Erucastrum elatum. The sequence continues at coordinate 6,002 of OVBX01000161.1, read as the reverse complement.
GGAAAAATGTGTCAATCCTCATTGGCTAAAGCATGGTCTAATCGACATCTTATCATTACAGGACCTTTTCCTTTTCCTCTTCTGTCCTGTCACGAAATTTTATTTCCCCTGGCCGGGAGCTCTAATAATCCACTACTCCTTATCATATCATTAAAAAGAACGAAAGAATTAGCGCTCCGTAAAGCACCTCCCTCCTTTTCATGATTTCTAGTAATTTCATTCAAATCTCTGTATAGGAACAAGGAAAAATGTGTCAATCCTCATTGGATAAACCTCGCTAGCCCATACTGTGTCAACCGTTTCCAAACCTGATCCCAGAATTTCTGAACCAGATCGCCATAAACAAATGTTGAAAAAACCTTTTTACCGAGAGCAACTGCTTCCACGTCTATCATCCTATTACTCGTGTATAAAACCTGTATTTGGAACTCATTATTATAAAAAATTGGTAAGTCCCCACTCCGGCCATTGGGATCCACTGTGACCAAATTATCATATCCAAAGTGACTTTGCAATCCTAGTACAAAAACTGCATCTTGTTTTGTTTCCGAAAAAAATAAAAAATCTGGTTTATATTTGTCATATTTTCTTGAAGTAACTCATAGTCAATTTACTTTTCACAAAACAAATTTATTTGATTTATACCGTTTATATCCTTGATGAATAAGATATATAAGTTATCTACACAAACCGAATTTGTTTTTTGTAACACGGGTTCATACATACTTAACTAATTTACCGGTGGGTTAACTGGGACTCGTTGCTGATTTTTGGCTTTAGCACCCTCGCCTTTTTGTCTTTTTGCATAGTGGTTTCTACAGGGGCAAAAGAGGAAATCGAGACTACTTATGTTCTACGACGCATCAAACTCTTTTTAGAATTTTTTGTCAACTTCTTTTGAAGAACTATCCTTGGTATCTTATGTTGTTGTAGTTTATGGTTTTTTATCAAAGAGGATGGATAATTCTCTCTACCTATTATTGAAACAAATTTTTTTCAACGATGAATATAATTAGGGGTGGGCGTTCGGGTACCCTTTCGGGTTCTATTCAGGTTTCTTCGGGTCTCGGATTTTTAGGTTCAAAGATTTTAGTCCTATTCAGATATTTCTAAATTTCAGTTCGGGTTTGGTTCGGATCTTTGCAGGATCGGTTCGGGTTCGGATAAACAATTTAAATAATTTAAATTTTTATAAAATAAATTAAATACTTAAAATTTCCCAAAATCTATAAATATATATATATATATATATATTACATATAAACTTGAATATCGTAGGTCAAAATACCTAAATTAACATTTAAATTGGTTTGATTTGAATTTTTGGATTGAGAATCAATATATATTTTTAGTATTTTTGGTGTTTTGAGTATACTTTAACTATTTTAGACATGTACTTTTGACAATTAGTATATATATTCAAATATTTTGGACAACTAATAAGTATCTTATATCTCTTAATGTTTTTAATATACATTAAATCTAAAAAAAAATATATATATATATATATAGGTATGTAAATCTATTTTGGATATATTTGGGTACCAGAAATATTTCGGTTCGGATCGGTTTGGTTTCGATTCTTTAAATACCCAAAATTTGAGCCCATTCAGATATTTAATCAATTTTGGTTCAGATTCGATACTACTTTTTTGGATCGGGTTCAGTTTGGTTCTTCGGATCCGGGTTTTTTGTCCAGCCCTAAATATATTATGTTATTACAAATTCGGAAAAATATTACAGACAATTCTACAACCGACAGTTCTACATGTCTTATGAAAATTCACGTTTGATTGTATCACTTGAGCTGTCCTATCGGATCCACCTTTGACGTTACTTTTTGTCACATGCTATAAATTTCTTGTAAGTTATTCTCTATTAATTCGTATTATTTAGCTTTTTCGGGAATTAAAATTCATATCTTCTAGTATAAAATCATTAATAAACAATTGGTTAAACCACTGAACCAAAGAACTTCCACATTATTAAAACAAGTTTATGAGTTGAGAAAGTAAGCCGTGTTCTAATAGAAAAGAATAAGATTACATGGCAACTAGGCTGAGCTAGCTCTTCTCATTAACTTTTAATATTTAATCAATTTGACATAAATAGTTTAAATGGATTTTAATTAAATCCTATTATATATTGTACAGATTTGTATACCTTCTTCAGATTCTTTGCTTTTAGTTTACAGAGAAAAACTATTCATAGTATGAGAATAAGATTTAATGAAATTTCTAGATGATAAAAAATTGCATGAGAATAAGCTCGTTGAATGAATTACGGAATTAGCTTATTGGAAAGATTTCACACTTTCAATACGTCACCGAGTCCTATAGTTGGGTTATTACAAATTTCAAGCTTTTTCTTCCAACGTTTGCTTTCATGATCTTTCTCCCTACCAAAGTTTCATCAGGCTCTAAGGCAGCTACGAGAGCGACTATGACGTGGTGGCCTGGCGGCCGTATTTGGATGATGATGACGATGACCATCATTTCTTTTGTTCAAGCTGAAGATTCCTACCGCTTCTTCGACTTTAGGGTCACTTACGGCAACATATCTTTGGATAAGCTCGTTCCTCCAAAAAGGGTACATTATCAACAAAATGGCTACACTTCTGTTTTCGTAGTATATATATGTGTGTGTACGTCTCGAATTATTTTTGGGGCATGTTCAAAAAATATTAAAATTATATTTAACAATGTATTAAAGTAGTTTTAAAAGTTTATATTTTTATTTTATATTAAATTTCACATGAAAATAAAGCTCTAAATTTATTAGTATGTCTAAAAGTTTAAATTTTTATATCATAAGTTATATATTTATATTTAAAAATTCTTAATTTTTTTATATATTTTGCTTCGGATCCTATTTGACCGCTCTATCCACACATACTGTTAGACGGCCCTATGTATATATATATTTTTTTTCTTGAATGGATGTAAAATTATTTATTTAAAATACACATGCATGTCGACATGCAGGTAATTCTAATAAACGGAAAATTTCCCGGACCGGAGCTTTACTTAGTCACCAATGATAATTTGATCATCAATGTTCACAATGATCTGGACGAGCCTTTTCTCTTGTCTTGGTATCTATTTCTTTACCTCTTTAGTTTCACCTTTTCGTAAACATAATTTGAACCCGATTCATATGAATATTTCTACATTCATTTAAAAATCAATGCAATTTTAACTTTAAGTAATGTTAGAAGAAGGCCATTTGCATGCACATGTGCCGTTTCTTCCCAGTCTTTTTATTTTGTTGGCTAATATTACACGCCAATGCTTCATCCTAATTACAGTATCATAAATATGATAAACACAAAAAATGTGTTCTTAAATGTAGGAACGGCTTGCATCTAAAGAGAAACTCTTATCAAGATGGAGTGTATGGGACGACTTGTCCAATCCCACCTGGAAAGAATTATACTTATGACTTCCATGTCGGAGACCAGATCGGAAGTTTCTTCTACTTCCCTTCGCTGGGCCTTCAAAAAGCCGGCGGTGGTTATGGTGCCATCCGTATCCTCAGTCGCCCTGGCATTCCCGTCCCTTTCCCGCAACCAGCCGGAGACTTCACCCTCCTCATCGGGGATTGGTACCCTGATGAAGACTACAAGGTTTATATCTTAATTATTAACTTAACATGTTTGCTTAGCACAACGGCTGGCTCAAGATTATTGTGGGTTTAACAAAAAAAATTGTTGATTTACATCGCAATTTTTAATTTTATTTTTGGATTCACATTGGATTTCTAGACCTTTTTATTAAATAATGTTTGTTTTCTAAAAAGTATTACTATTAATCCACACGTAGAATTTAACGGCACGTCTGGATGGAGGACGCATGATACCTAGGCCTTATAGTGTTTTGATCAATGGCAATGAAACCCCCGATTCTACTACTTTAACTGTCGACAAAGGTTCAATCTTTATAACTCCAAACTTTAATACGTTAGTTACAAAGAAGAGCATTTTCGAGATCTTATGATCACTTTCTTCTTGGCTTAATTAACAGGTAAAACGTACAGATTCAGAATATCAAATGTGGGGGTTCAAATGTCCCTTAACTTGGAAATATCAGGTCACATGTTGAAGCTCGTTGAGGTCGAGGGAACCTACACAATCCAATCCATGTACACTTCAGTTGACATTCACGTTGGTCAATCTCTTTCTGTCCTGGTTACGATGGACCAGCCTCCCCAAAACTATACCATTGCCGTCGGGTCGAGATTCAACCACGGACAATCTCTAAATAGACTAATTCTTCAGTACTCCAACACCAAATCCAAAAAATCTAAATTTGTCCCTATTAGAGAACCAGACAATGAGATAGACTTTTCTATTAAACAGGCTCGGTCCATTAAGACTAACCTGACTGCGTCCAGGCAAAATGCTGAGGGCTCAAAACACTATGGTCGAATGAAGATTTCCAGGACATTAATACTTGAAAGCTCAGGAGGCGTTGTGAACAAGAAGCAACGATATGCCATAAATGGTGTATCATTCGTTCCTGCCGATACTCCATTGAAGCTAGCAGATTACTTTAAGATTAAAGGTGTTTTCAAAGTAGGAACCATCCCTGATAAGCCTGGAAGAGCAGGGATCAGACTAGAAACTGCAGTCATGGGATTACACCACAAGGATTTTCTTGAGATCGTGTTTCTAAATCCCGAGAAGATCGTCCAGACTTACCACCTCGATGGATACAGCTTCTGGGTTGTCGGGTGAGAATAATAACTTAATCATACTATGGCAATCATATTAAGCCTTGAAGGTCATTGACGTATTTGACTTCTCAACAGGATTGGTAATCGATGGTCTACATGGTCACATGCGAGCAGACGAGAGTATAACCTTAAGGATGCTATTTCTCGCTCCACTACCCAGGTGACGTGAACTCTCTCCATATATCTATAATTGTTTGGAATTTTTTGTCTATAGATTTGATGCTGAAGCTCATACAATTCCCCGTGGGGCACTTACCCTTCCATATGAAATTTACATTAGAGGATCTAAGCAGAATATCCTTATGGTATACCTAAATAGTACCACCAGACTGGAATTATTCACCTGGTTCTTAATTAAAGTTGGAAATGTGTATATTATTATAGGTCTATCCAAAATCTTGGACAGCTGTATATGTGGCACTAGATAATGTGGGGATGTGGAATTTCAGAAGTGAGTTTTGGGCAAGACAATACTTAGGTCAACAATTCTACTTCCGAGTTCACTCTCCGGCTAACTCAAATAGAGATGAATATCCTTTGCCCAAAAATGCTTTGTTGTGTGGTCAAGCCTCCAACAGACACAGGCGCGACTTCATACCCTAGCTCCTATTGACATGATTCCATTCATCTCAATCTTGAATGAATTAGCCAATATATTTTAATTAATAATCTGATATATCCACACCAAAAAAAGATAAAAGGTTACACCTATAAGCTTCAGAGTAGCTCCTGACTATATACTTCAAAAAACAATTCACGTAATGTTTGGAATCCTTCTTAATGTATAATATATTTTGATCAACGCTTTTATATTGCATGAGAGTATTTGTTAGTTGATAAAAAAATTATCAAATAAAAATATAATTTATAAATAGTTTATAATGTTTTGTACATGATTCATATTTAAATGTGCGTATAAAATTTATATTAGTTGCTTTCAGCGAACTAAATTTTTGGGGCAATTCAGACATGTGCCATGTTTAAATTTTCTTTCTAATTCAATTATTTAAATTTCAAAAGAAAATATGTATTATTACACATAGATACTCTCATTATAATTTATCGCTACTAACAAATTTCAGGAGAAAATTAAAATGATTTACAATTTATAAATAAAAATATTTTTTTGGGATGTTAAATATATGTAAGGTGCTAACCACGCACAGTCATATTTTAAAAAAAGAAATATATATACATATATATATATATATATATATATATATATATATATATATATATATATTATGTTGTGAAAATATTACTTTTCA
>OVBX01000160.1:35793-57453 GCA_900406325.1 Erucastrum elatum | reverse complement strand
TTTACGAGGAACTCACGAGGAAATTAGCCCTCGTTAAATAATTGTTTTCTTGTAGTGAATACCCACTCAACTAAAACCAGATTCACATCAGTACCACAAAATTTAACTAAATAACATCACCGCAAAATTTAGCTAAATAACATCACACCGCTATTGCTTATATAACTAGTTACATTTTTTTTTGACTAATACTCATTACTATTTCTTGAACGTGCAAGTCTCCCGAATTACTTTGATATACCATAAGATTTGAATCTGAAATCCACATATAAAAGAGATGTTAAATGATGAACATGGAACTTTGTTATAAATCCATTCCTTTTCGGTCGCATGTGATCACACTCTCATCATTAGCCCCACTACAAGCCTACAACAACCCCTTAAACACCTCTCCAGGCTCCACCAAACACCTGTATATATGTTTCAAGCGTAACAAGTCGAGTATTTAATACTATTGGTATCTCTTTCTTTTTGCCTTATAATTATTCTACAATTATTATTCTACTTCGAAGTCCGAACCTAGTATATGACATATACCGTTATACGGTTGACCATGAAGCCAATCAGTTCAAGCCGCCATACTATATAGGTTTTTCATGATTTTTCAAGAATTCAGTTTTATACATTTTATATTTTGTTTGCCGGGGATCATCATTATAAAACAAACAAATAAATAACTATGTATCTGTTTTGGTTCATAAATATATTTGTTATTTTCTTTTAATTGGAAAAACATATTTCTATTACTTGGTGTTAGACGAGATTACAATCCATACGTCGAACCCATATGGTGGAGCATACTCCGAAAAACAAATGAGCTACACGATCCAGCAAACCGAATAGATAATTAATCTAAAATTACAATATTCTTATGATGTTTATTTTTATTTAATTTTATAAATTTCCGTTAGATTTTCTGATTTTTTTTGTCACTAATTTTCTGATTAAAAACAGTTTCTGAATGTTTATTTAATTTTATGAGTTTTGATTAAATTTTCCAAATTAATTTAATTTTCCAAATTTTATTTTGTTTTTGTTTATTTTATTAACTGGGTAATTATTTTTGAAAAAAAAACTTGACACATCTTTTTCTACAAATAACTGGTCAATTTTTTACTTCGGAGATTTGTTTTGATACAAATATCATTTTGAAGTTTATAAATATCAGTGAAAAAAATAAAGGTTTAAAATGTAGTAAATGACACTTTAAGAGTTTTTAGGGATTTTCCATATAATACTTATTAAAGTAGTTAAATGGATAAAGGAATAATCCCTAGATATCGGGGATTTCATATACTTTATGTAATTGGAAATGAAGTCACATATATTGTAATTTATCAGATCGGCTACTTAACATTGTCTTATGGTGGTTGTATCAAAATTTGTGGATATTATAAGATAGTCAAATCGTGTATGATGTATGATAGCGACGATGGAAGATAGCACAGAGGTCGCATGACACATATGCAAACCCACTCACACTATCTTATTTCCCACAATCGATGGGTTGGTGTTTTAGGCGGGTTTCGATTTCAGAAAGTTAAGTTATACAATACATGCTCGCTCTGTTAATTTTTGTTTGATACCTAAACCAAATTTTTAATTTACATTTTTTTGTATACCTGAAACTCACTAATGTTGCTCTAAATACTTACTACTCCCTCTGTTTCTGAATAAGTGTCACTTTAGCTCATTTTCCTTGTTTCACAAAGAGTGTCATTCTACAATTCCAATGCGATTTTTATTAACTTTCAGCTCAAAATTAATTGAAAAATACGTTATTCTTATAAATAAATATATTTATCTAAAACACTATTGGTCATTGAGATGCGATTAATGACAACTTACATATATTTCAACGCTTTCTTAATCTGTGTGAAATGTGTCGGAGTGACACTTATTTTGAAACGGAGGGAGTATAAAAGCATACACAGAAATAATAAAAGCTCGGTAGGTAAGGTCATAGTCACACACGCGCAGGTGGATCGGATCATTCTTCCACGTCGAGATATTCAAAAGTATTACCTCTTTTGTTCTCTTCGTCATCAAATTTAGCGCTTTATTAATATTCGCATTCTGGAAAACTATAATGTGGGTGATAAATCAAATTCTTAAAATTCAAGATTTATATAGTTCTTACTTAAATTAAATATTTTTTTTTGTAAACTTAAATTAAATATTGATTCGAACATTGGATATCAGTTGAACTGATGATCACATTAATTCTGGAAACGTGCCGATCAATTCAGAACAAAACCAAAACTTTCAGTCCTGTTTGGTTTGGCACGTTCCATTCGGTTCAAAACCGCGTGTCTCACCAATAGAATGGTTAATGAAGAATCAAGCGTTCTTTGATCATGTTAACGGCCTCTGAAATAGCCCGTAATCATTTCTTTCGTTGTGATAACAAAGATCCACAATGAAATATTTTCTTTATTTTTTGACAACATGATATGTTTGATAAAAGAAAAACCTAGTGTTAAGAAGAAAAAAAAATGTTTCGGAATTTGATTCGTGTTTTGAGTAACAAATGTTAGAGTGCTAAACAAGAAGAAACAAATTGACTTGGACGATAGATGTTCGTATACTATATATCCAGTTCTGAGTGGAAGAGTATAAGTAAACGAAGACAAGACAAAGATTGAGTTTTATTGACCACAAAAAAAGAAGATGAAGATTGAGTTTAGACTAACATAAGTTAATAGTGTCAAGTGTCCAGAAATCCATCGCATCCTGTATTTTCTTATCTACTCTTGAGCTGAGCGTTTTTTCCTTCCTTCCCTCCATTTAATTATGATTCAACCGATTGCATTTTTATAGAAAATAATAAGAAAATTATATTCTTCAATTTCAACTTCATTAAGAATATTTTAACTGTAACATTTAGATATATAAGAAAATCATTTTAACTTTAATTAATAGAAAAGAAATATAACAAAAAAAATCACTAAAATCAAAGGGGAAAATGAAATTTATCCGTTCTAATATTACATAATTTAAGATTATATATTTATATTTTTTGAATACGCGAATTTATTTAATTTTAGTTCCATTTTTAAAACTCATTCATATTACACTCGATTATTCACCAAAATTATACTAAATCCTTAAACTTTATTCATTTTTCATACTTTTGTCTAAACAGTTACCAGTCAGAATTAAGTTTGCTATTAATGATGTTGATTTCTTTTTTAAGTATTGTTACTTTCCCTGTTTCGTAATAAGAGTTGTTTTAGATTTTTTTTTATCTTGCTTCAAAATACATGTTATTCTACAATATCAATATAATTATGTACATTAAGTTTATTTTTTTATCCTTTTGAATAACTAATAAAATTTTATTTAAATCATTGTAATTTTGATCAATCATACATTAAATAGAGATATATTAGTATATTATACAATATTTTTAATCTCTGTGAAAAGTATATATGACAATTTAATGAAATGGAGGGAGTATTAGATAAAATTTTATTTCAAAACTATTTTGGACGCAAATTATAGATTTTTTGAATAAATATATAGCATAAATTTCATAGTAAATAAATATTTAAGTTATATTATTTTATAAATTTAAAGAGTTATTAGTTTATAAAATATTTTTAAGATTCCTGTTTTATTTTAAATAATAAGCTTATATAGTATTCAAATTATATAACTGTAGTTTTTTTTATCTTTTTGTATTAATACAATAAAGTGACATTTCAATTATTTAGTGCTTCTACATATTAGAAAATACATATTTAGAGTGTGAAAAATATTTTCAGATGTAACTGGACAAATAACATATTTTTAAGTTATCAAAATGAAGTTTATTTTGAAGAAAAAACAATATTTCAGTGATTTAAATATGTTTAGATAATTATTAATTTACAATTATTGTATAAGAATATATTAATATACTGTTTAAAAACTATATAACTATTTTAAAGTTTTTTTATTTGACTTAAGCATGATTAGTTTGTCATGTTTACTAAATATAATCATGCTTACTAAATATTTAAAGGTATAGATAGATTTTTTTTTTGAGTTTGAGATTTTCTAAAAAGAAAATATATTTTTAGTCTATTCAAAAATAATTTGCTTGGAACGTATGACAGATATTTAACACGTATATTTTTAACAGAAGTTGGAATTTCCTTTACCAAGCGAATAAAAAATCTTCTGGAAGGAACCGCTCAGTCCTCCTCCTCCCAACTCCCATGTATTGCGCTAAAATCTGTTTTTGAAGAAATCGATACTTTCTTGTGTAATTTTTTGTTTTTTACTAAAAATACTTTGCTAAGTGTGTGAAATGGAAGAAGCTCGAAAAGCAAAGGGAGTTTGGCCCACGCAGAGGAATTTTGTTTTTTTATAACGCATTCCTTTTCGGTTTCCATGTGATCACACTCTCTCATCATTATCCCCACTCTCACCCAGAGAAAGAAAAAACAGTTCTAGATAATTAGTGGGTCAGTGATGCATACCAAGTGTTTGCTTGCAACGCTTCAATTCACATTTCACATTTCACATTTCAAATTTAAACACATGAGGTTGATACCTAAAATCATTGTAACATATAATTTATAAATAATTTATTTTGATCACATTAATCAGCACAGACAACTCTTGGATTTTTCAGAGTTTTAAGATTATCAGCATAGTTTGTGAAATCTTAAATTATTTTAAATATATGCTTAAACTAAATATAAAAAATAATTAGTGTTTGTAATTATCATTTTCTTTGTTTCATGTTGAAGTCGTTTTTATCAGGATAGGATCAGATTAGTTCCTTATTACCATATAAATTATTATAATTCCTTACTATCAAATATGGCGAAATTAATTTTAAATATTTTTAAAATGTGTTTGTATTTTTAATTAGCAATCATTTTTTTTGCAATCGTTTTATATAGAAAATAGGGACTGGAAACAGAAAGCTAACAGAGAGTGTTATACCCCTCTCTATATAAAACACGCTAACACACATGTCTCAAAAACATAACAACACAACTATAAAACCTCTTCATCGTTTGACTCTCTCTCTCTCCCTTGAAATCTGGAACAGATCATTCACACCTCTCTGCCCCTCTCTCTCTGTTATATTTCTTCCACGCTGGTTTCATTTCTAGCTTCTCATGATATTCTGAGAATCCTCACCAAACTCCTTCCTTTCTCTTCGATTTCTCTGTGAACGAAAAATCAACATCAGAGAAAGGAAACCATGAGGATTGTTCCCTCTCTTCTCCTTCTCCTCCTAGTAAGTCTTCTCTATCTGTCTTTCGATTCATATGTTTCTCTACTCTAATGGTTGATTTGTTTCTGTTTCTGGATTGTAATTCAATGCATTAGCTACATTTGAACATCCTTATATTTTTTTTTTCATTTTCCCTGAATTGTTTTTCTTTAATTTATAGATACACAAAATTATTTTGAAATTTATCTGAATTGTTTCTTTTTTTTTGTTTGAATTTATCGATGCAGATTCTGTGTGGAGTAGAAGCAAAAAAATCAGCAGGATACTGTGCGATGTATGATATCTGTGGAGCACGAACCGATGGGAAAGTACTTAATTGCCCTTTTAACATTCCTGCTGTGAAGGTGCGTGTGACCCTTTCATTTATTGCTGATTAAATTTTTTTTTTTTTTTGGACACAGCAAATTGCAAATGATTTTTTTTTTTGTACAGTAATAAATGAATTTGTTTGGGTTTTATAAAAATGTTTCGCAGCCCGATGATTTGTTCTCATCAAAGATACAAAGCTTGTGCCCAACCATCACAGGCAACGTTTGTTGCACTGAGACTCAATTCGATACGCTACGTTCGCAAGTCCAACAGGTAAACAACACCTCAACAATAAAGTACAAACCCATTTACTTTTGACGTTGATGTTTTAACTTTCACCCAAAAGCTTTTAATGTGATAGCTATCGTATTAATTATCTAAACCTCTCTGATGTTGTTGATAGGACTATAACACATATTACTAGGAACGTTTATTTGAAAAAGATGTTTTTATTGTTCAAGTGGTTGTGACTATTAGTGGAGTTATTAATGTGATGACTATGGTTAAATATTTCATGTTTAAACCCTTTTTTCTTAATTATAAATATATTTTAATGTGAAAATGACTTGTCTTTTTTTTTGTGTGTGTGTGTGTGTGTCAGGCTATTCCTTTTGTTGTAGGCTGCCCAGCATGCTTGAGGAACTTTCTGAATCTTTTCTGTGAACTTACTTGCTCTCCTGATCAAAGTCTATTTATCAACGTCACTTCCACCGCAAAGGTATATAAACACACATTTTTAAAAAACTTTCTGATTGCTTCAAACATCAAGTAGCAAATGTCCAAAGTGCTGCTGTGTTTTGGTGGCAGATCAAGAGTAACACGACCGTGGATGGGATTGAGTACTACATAACCGATGCTTTCGGAGAAGGAATGTATGAATCTTGCAAGAATGTGAAGTTCGGTAGCTCGAACAGCCTAGCTGTAGATTTTCTCGGGGGTGGTGCAAAGAACTTTAAGGGTAAGGCTAGATTTTTCCTTTTATTAATTACCTCATCATTGTTGTGTCAAGAATGTAACTTACATATGTCCTGCATGCTCTGTCATCATGCAGAGTGGTTTACATTTATCGGCCAGAAAGCTGGTGTTAATATGCCAGGCTCGCCCTATGGGATCAAGTTTTCGCCGAACCCACCAGCTTCATCTGGAATGAAGCCTATGAATGTGTCTTCTTATTCATGCAGTGATGATACTCTTGGATGTTCTTGTGGTGATTGCCCTTCTGCAGCTGCTTGTTCCAGTACATCAGCACCTCCTACTGAGAAAAAACGTTCTTGCTCAATCAAGATTGGATCACTTGAGGTGAATGACTGACTGTAGATTTTGTTTATTTTTTTGGTAATGCTTATTAGTAACATGTTTCCTGGTGGTTTTTTTTCTAATCATGCAGGCTAAATGTGTTGATTTCGTGCTAGCCATTTTGTACATTGTCTTGGTTTCGTTGTTTCTTGGAGGAGGTTTGATTCACCGAGTGAAGAGTAAGAAAAAGAGCTCACCATCTTCAGAGCCCAGAGGAGAACAAAGTTCTGTCAAACCAGACACTATTCATGCGCAGGTACTTTAATTTGTGTTTAGCCTTTGCACCACTATAAGAGTTGAAGTTTCTCATTTCTTTATTTTGTGTTCTCTTAATTAGATGCTACAAAACACACCACAGAGAAACTGGGCTCAGCTGTCAACAGTACAAGGATATTTGGCCAGATTTTACAGGTTCATACACTCTGCTGCTTAGCTTCCAAAATTAAGCGTTATTGACATTTTCGTCTGGTTTTTTTCCAGCAAGTATGGGATCTGGGTAGCAAGACACCCAGCTCTCGTTTTGATTGTGTCAGTCTTTGTAGTTCTTCTACTTTGTGTGGGTCTGATCAGATTCAAAGTTGAGACACGGCCTGATAAGGTACCAAGTTGTAACCTCTCTTCAATTTTCAAGCTATTGTATTATGCAGCCTGTATGGTCATATTAACTTGTTATCTTACTGTATTTGCAGCTATGGGTAGGTGCAGGGAGCAGAGCCGCTGAAGAGAAACAATTCTTTGACACCCATCTTGCTCCTTTCTACAGAATTGAACAGGTTTCACATGTCTATCAACTTTTCTCTCTGTTACAATTTTTTTGAAGGCCTTAACTAAGTTATCAAGCATTTGTTTCATGGAAATTTCTGCAGCTAATTATAGCAACAGTTCCAAAATCTTCTCACGAAAATGCGCCGGAAATTTTGACAGATGACAATATTAAGTTACTTTTTGACATACAGAAGAAGGTATCTTCTTTCTCATTTTCACTGTTTTTTTTTTTAAATTCACGAACGTAATGTTTCTTGTAAATGTTTGTTTTAATATGGTAGGTTGATGGACTCCGGGCAAATCACTCAGGTTCATTGGTTTCTCTGACAGACATTTGCATGAAACCACTTGGAGAAGACTGTGCCACACAGAGTCTTCTGCAGGTTAGCCCTCCTTCCTTTTTTTCTTACAGTAGATTTCAGATTAGATTTACCAAGTCTCTTAACGTATTTATTTTCTTCTTGTGGCAGTATTTCAAGATGAAACCAAAAAATTATGATGATTTTGGAGGCGTCGATCATGTTAAATATTGCTTTGAGGTACCTCATTTAATTTATGTAGCATTCCATTTTAATAACTCTTGTCTTTGTTTTCGAATTTCCTCTAACCATTTGCTATATGCTCACCAAACTTTTTTCAGCATTTCACCTCGTCAGAAACATGTTTGAGTGCATTTAAGGGTCCCCTTGATCCAACAACAGCACTTGGAGGTTTCTCAGGGAACAGTTATAGTGAGGTAATATTCTTCAGTTTGTTAAGAGTAACCACATAGAGTTATGTCAATGATACATGAATTATCTAATACCCTTTTTAATTGACATTGCTTAAGACAGGCTTCTGCTTTTATTGTGACTTATCCTGTGGACAATGCTGTTGACAACAAAGGTAACAAAACTGAGAGAGCAGTGGCTTGGGAGAAAGCCTTCATCCAGCTCGCCAAGGTTTGGAGTCTTCGAATACACAAACAAATGATATCTTAAAATGCTATTTTTATATCATTGTTTCTGTTGATGTTCTTGTGACAGGATGAGTTGTTGCCAATGGTTAAATCAAAAGGTTTAACTCTTTCTTTCTCTTCGGAAAGTTCTATTGAAGAAGAGCTGAAAAGAGAAAGCACAGCAGATGTCATAACTATAGCCGTGAGTTCCCTTGTTTTTGCTTCGAATCTTGTCTTGTGTTCCTACTCTGTTTGGTTTCTAATATGCCTTGTACTTGTTCTGTTTCTTTGGTTCAGATAAGTTATCTTGTCATGTTTGCATATATATCACTGACACTTGGGGATACACCTCGTTTGAATTCCTTTTACATCACATCCAAGGTATGCTAATGGTTCTGATACAATTACTAAAACTACTTTTTAAAACTTCAAAAAGGGTAGATATATTTCCTTATATACATTATTCATTACAGGTGTTGCTTGGACTATCTGGTGTTCTTCTTGTCATGCTGTCTGTCCTGGGCTCCGTAGGATTTTTCAGTGCCATTGGAATGAAATCGACTCTAATCATAATGGAAGTTATACCATTTCTTGTTTTGGCTGTAAGTTGTGTCTGGTCCTTACTAAAATATCTAGCTCTGATACTGTGCCCCCATGTTCTTGAACTTGTTCTTAATATCTAACCTTACAGGTCGGTGTTGATAATATGTGCATTCTGGTTCATGCCGTTAAGAGGCAAGAGCAAGAGCTGCCTCTGGAGAGAAGAGTAAGCAATGCCCTTATGGAAGTTGGACCATCGATTACTCTTGCGAGTCTAGCCGAGATCCTAGCTTTTGCTGTTGGCGCTTATATTAAAATGCCAGCTGTTCGAGTGTTCTCCATGTTTGCAGCATTGGCCGTACTTTTGGACTTCATTCTCCAGATTACTGCTTTTGTTGCCTTGATAGTATTTGACTTCAAACGTGCTGAGGATAAGCGTGTTGATTGCTTCCCATGTATTAAGAGACCACAGTTATCAGATGGTGATGACAAAGGTACTGATATCACTTTTTGGGGTTTGATATATCATCGTCTCTTGTTTTATTCATTGTAGACTTTTTTATCAAATTACTTCAGGGGTAGGTCAGAAGAAACCTGGCCTTTTGACTCGATACATGAAGGTATTTCAGAAGTCAACTTATAACTTAGGAGATGGTTTCTGTTCTACATGAATAGTGATAACTTGATTCTACACATTTCAGGAAGTCCATGCACCTATTCTCAGCCATTGGGCAGTCAAAATATTGGTTATTGCCTTCTTCTTTGGCTTAGCTATGGCTGGCATTGTGAGTTGATACATTGTCTAACCTATAGTTTTTTTTCATTAGCCTTTGAAATATATTATCTCTAATATAATGTGTTTGTGAACCATGTAGGCATTGTCCACCCGGATTGAGCCTGGTTTGGAGCAACAGATTGTTCTTCCTCAAGACTCGTATCTTCAGGTTTTGCAATGATGTTACCAAATCATAAAGTGAACCCAATCTAGAATATCTCTAACAAGTTCCTCTCTTTTTTTTTTCATTTAGGATTACTTCAACAATATTGCAACATATCTTCGAATAGGTCCACCTCTTTACTTTGTTCTGAAGAACTATAACTACAGGTACATCACTTTCTGGTTTTAGATGTAAAGAGTTTGGTCCAACATGTGTTATTAAAAATCTCAATTTGCCTTATGTTCTCAGCTCGGAATCAAGACATACAAATCAACTTTGTTCCATCAACAAGTGTGATTCTAATTCTCTTATGAATGAGGTATATATCTCGTCTGCATTTTCTTTTTCTTTTTCCCTCATTTTTCTTTAGCTGTCTATATATACATATTATGATTTCTTGAAGATGTTTACTGTTTCATTTTATGGTTGTTTTTTGAGTATCTAAAGTTGATTTCTTGTCCATAGATTGCAAAGGCTTCTTTGACTCCAGAACTAAGCTACATAGCTAAGCCAGCTGCTTCGTGGGTCGATGACTTTCTTGTGTGGTTATCTCCCGAGGCATTTGGCTGTTGCCGAAAGTTTACAAATGGTACCTTTTGCCCCCCTGATGACCAGGTATGCTAGCTTTAGAGCTCAGATACATATACCCACACGGTTGGAGTTTGAATGAACTCACATGAAGAAAACAGTCGCTTCAGTTTTGGTGTTACAGAATATCATTATGATAAAAATGTGTAGTAGAGCAATTTATGACTTACTGATGGCTAATTCCCTTGTACTAATTGTGTTGCATTTGTAGCCTCCTTGTTGCCCTGCTGGTCAAGTGAGTTGTGGTCTAAGTGAAGTTTGCAAAGACTGCACAACGGTAATTTTACTTATGATGATCTTATTGGAACATATTTACCATTTTCCGTGCTATGTGTTCCTTTACTCTCTGCAACTTCTGTAGTTTATTTATTTTTTGGTGTGGTTGTGCAGTGCTTTCGTCATGCTGATTTAAGTAGTGACCGCCCATCCACAATCCAATTCAAAGAGAAGCTTCCTTGGTTCCTTAGCGCACTTCCTTCTGCTGATTGTGCTAAAGGCGGCCATGGTGCTTATTCTACTAGTGTTGATCTGCAAGGTTGGTTTTTCACGCTACCCCCTCTTTCTTTCTTTCTTTCTTTATTAATCTCATGGATTATGACATTGTATTGATATCGAAGTGTGTGATATGTATGCTCTCTTTTTTATTATTATGCAGGATATGAAAAGGGTATCATTCAAGCTTCATCGTTCCGCACTTATCACACACCTCTTAACAAGCAGGTATTTTATTATCTCATCTCAAAGTATGTATGTAGCCCACGTTTTATATAATTCTCTGTATCGTGTAAGTTTATATACCATACGTTTTGTTTTTCAGGCTGACTTTGTTAATTCAATGAGAGCTGCTCAGGAGTTTAGTTCCAAGGTTTCTCGTTCTTTAAAGGTACAATAACATTTTAGTATCGGACTAGTTCTAATTGATTCATGTTCATATCTTATTAGTGAAGATAAGTGGCTAACTTGATTGATCCTCTTTCAGATGGAGATATATCCATACTCAGTGTTCTATATGTTCTTTGAGCAATATCTTGACATATGGAAAACTGCATTAATCAACCTCTCTATAGCCATCGGTTTGTAACTCTTCCAATCCTATATTTAGTTCTATTTTCTAGTTGGTAGGTCTTTGATTTTACATTTTGAGTTCACATATGAAATGACTTTGAATGTTGTTTTTCTTGTTACAGCTGCTGTCTTTGCTGTGTGTTTAATCATCACATGCAGGTATCACACTATTCAGCACATTTCCAGTGCAGTTCATTACAAGTCTAAAGTATTATTAAACTTAACTCTTGTGCTTTTCTAACTCAGTTTTTGGAGCTCTGCTATTATCCTGCTGGTGATTGCAATGCTCATCATTGATCTCCTGGTAAGTCACTCTAATTGTCAATTTACGAATAAAATCCATCAAAACTGATTTTCATATACTCATGAGGTTATATTCTTATGAGCCGTTGATTTTGAAACATGCCAGGGAGTAATGGCAGTCTTCCACATCCAGCTAAACGCATTATCGGTTGTAAATCTAATCATGTCAGTGGGCATAGCAGTTGAGTTTTGTGTACACATAACACATGCTTTCTCGGTCAGCTTCCCCTCCTCTTGTCTGTTTATCAGTATTCACAACATGCTATATACCTTTTTTTAATCCTGACAAGACTTCTCTAAATGCTCAGATAAGCTCTGGGAACAGAAACCAAAGGATGAAAGAGGCGCTTGGTGGGATGGGAGCTTCAGTTTTCAGGTATTCGTCTCTCTTCAACTCAACACTCATGAACTTAAAAATTAGTGTGCCATGAGGAACCAAAGTCCTAAGTAGTAACATATGTTCTGGATACTGTTTGCAGTGGAATTACATTGACAAAGCTAGTTGGAGTGATTGTGCTTGGCTTCTCAAAGTCGGAAGTATTTGTGGTATGTTCTTGTGAATTCTTGAAGTCTTTTTTTTTGCTTTAACCATTTTCATATTTTGGCCTCTGAATGTTGTTTCTTTTGGACAGGTTTACTACTTCAAGATGTATTTGGCACTAGTCCTCCTCGGTTTTTTGCACGGCCTTGTATTCTTACCGGTAAGTCATGATCAATCTCATTGATACACTCTTTCAATGTTAGATTTGTTGTTGTTGTTCTGACATGAGAGATGATTGGGACTGTGTAGGTGTTCTTGAGCATGTTTGGTCCAGCTCCAAGACATGTGAAAGGGGATAAGCAAGATCATCAACCTTCGGTTTCATCGCTGCCGTAGGCTCAATTAGGCTTTTTATTCTTTATTTTACAAAGGTTTTTTTTGTTTTGGATACACATCTATTTGTAAATGATTAAAATATTGTTTCTCCGATAGCCACATAGAAAAAGCCAAGTTCGGTACGTAGTGGGAAATTTTTAAAAGAGAGAATCACATCAAGTGTGGAGAATCTGCAGGAAGATAAAAGGTATTAAAAGAAAACTGATGAATGGAAAAAATGTACATATGTATAGAAACCAGGGGTGGTCTTGAGCACATCCAAGTGAGACATTAGGCTAGAACTCCCAATTTTTTTAGAAAAATTAGCATAGAAAAGAACCCGAATTTGCAAAAAAAATCTTTTTTGAATTTTTTTACTAATTTGTCTATGTCTCCGAGACGCCCCTGATAGAAACATAAACGAAGCAAAACAAAACTCAGACCCCAGATGAATTAGGGGAGAAGTAATCTGATCTTTGTTGAACTAATCTGCCACAAAACTTCAATCATGTCAAGGGTAAGACGTCAATGCATAAGGAGGCAAATTTTACGTAATCTTATATAGTGGATTCTGACATTTGCGTCATAGCTTATTATGATTCCGGTCGGAGTGCTTGTACTTAAACTCGTTGATCACTCTAAAAGGCTTACATTGTTTTACTCGGCAATTCTCCCATCTCTTGGAAGACGGAAAAACATGTGTACTGTGTCAATGCTGATACGGTTCAATGTCCTTTAAACTCAAGTGGATCAGGCAAATCTTTTCGTTCAACCAATTCGTACGATCACAACGAATTTGTATATACTGTAACAACAAATAAACAATTTTGCATTGCAACAAATTTTTTCACGAGAAAAAAGCTAAGCATACTGAATTTGATTTGCCATTTTGTTTGTGATGATGTCCAAGAAAAAATGATATTCACCGAACAAAATCAACAATTTCGAACAAACTGATCGGACATTTAGCACACTACCTTCTAGGATTATAATAGTTCCTTGAACTCACTTGTTAGAAAAATAGTCAATGAATAGGTGGATATTGAAAAATAATTTAGAGACATAAAATAGAAACAAATAAGTGTTTTTGCCAGAAAGATAACCAATACACAGCTTTTCAGATTCTCTTCTTTTTTTCCTTTCTTCTGGTGAAAACTACGGAACCCTAAATCTTTCCTCTTTTTTTTTTTTTTTTTTTCCTTTCTTGGATAAGTGAATCGTTCTTATGAATCACTAAATCGAATCCCTAATTGTTAGGTTTTTCTGACATTGTAAAATCTCAATCTCAAAATCGGAATAATGGCGAAAGGCACAGCGACAGGGGAGATCATGATTCGCACAGGCTGCAAAAGGGAATTGCAATTCATGTTGAAATCTCAATCCGAGATCTGTGGAGGCCACTCTCTAGGCCGCACCCGTGGAAGCAAAAGCTTGATTAGCCGCCACTCCGCAATAAGTACCACCGATCCCAAGAGACCTCGGGCTCTTAGGTCTGGGATAAAGAAGAAGATGCGTCTCCTTATAAAAGACGAGGATGTTGCAATGTCTGATTCCGTTGTAGAAGATGAAGAAAAGAGCGACGTGGTTGACGATGTCGATGAAGGAAAGGGATCTTTCTGCGAATCTTCTGCTCAGGTTGAGACTGTAAAGGAACGTTCGGTTGTGATTGAGAGAGAGATTGTTCTGGCATGTCCTGCTAGTTTTAGTGAGCTGGCGAAACTTACTTCGACATCTTCTCGCCGTGTTAAGGTGAAAAGTGGTCTTCTTGGTTATGCAAAACCTGCTAGAAGGTTGACCCGATCCATGTTAATGAAGTCTGAGTGTATCAAATCTGAGCCTGATGTCGATGATCATATGAATCCGGAAAGGGAAGCTAAAGGTACTTGTGGCTTATCTGAGGCTAGTGGTGATGAAGATCATAGAAATTCAGAGAAAGATGCTAAAGTTAGTGAAGAAAGTCGTGTTGACGCGGCTACTTTAGTGGCTTGTGGGAGGGAGGAAGAGCCTCATGAGCAAAGGGAGGATCCAATTGGAGTATCGCAGACGCTTAGTCTTAGACGATGTGGTGTTAACAAGGCAGTTAATGACACTGTAGATAAGTCTTTGAGGAGGTTAACTAGGTCATTAGTCAAACAAGAATGTCCTGATTTGGAAAACAACATGGAAATAACAGACTTGGGCAAGGTAGTGGATGTGCATGCCAATCATGTCCAAGTGGATGATTTTCAAAGTCCTTCGGTTTTTACAACTCCAAGCAAGCGTGGAAGGCCCAGAAAGTTTATGAGGAATTTCCCAGCAAAGCTGAAAGAACTTTTCGATTCTAGAATACTTGAGGGGCTCACTGTGTACTATCTTCGATCTGAAAAGGTACATAGGATGGCTTTCTTTTTGTTTCTTCTACTCTTGTAAAATAAAATATTTTGCATAGCTGATTTTTATGTGGATATATCACCATCGTAGATGAGAGAGGCAGGGGCTAGAGGGCTTAAAGGAGTAATCAAAGGATCTGGCGTTTTGTGCTTTTGTGGTGCTTGCAAAGGAACTCAAGTTAGTGACTCACTTACTCTTCTTAAAGATCTTGTAACTGGTCCGGTTGTTGTTGTAAATTTTCAATTTTCATTTTTTTTCAGGTGGTTAGCCCCGCAGTGTACGAGCATCATGCTTCTAGCACAAATAAGCGCTCACCTGAATATATTTTACTGGAGTCTGGATTCACGCTTCGTGATGTCATGACTGCATGCAAGGGAACTCCCTTTGACACACTAGAAAACAAACTTCGTGGGGTAGCTGGACCAGATTTAAAGAAATCTAGCGTTTGTTTTAGTTGCCAAGGTTGCTGATTGGTATAAAGACTGTTCTGGCTTTCTCTTTCTCTGGAACTAAAAAAATTCAGACTGGTTACATCTAATTGATTGCAGGTCCAATGGTTGAGCCTTGTGAAACAAAGTCATTATTTTTGTGCAAATCGTGTTTGGAGAGAAAGGATCCAGAACTCCCTACCAGTCCTTCTAAAGCAACTGGTGCTCGTAAGGGGTATGTATGTCTCATCTTTCTTTATTTTCTTGCAACGATCCTTTCTTTGCAACTCAATCATATGAAAGTAAAAATACAGTTATCCTGTGCTAAAAATAAAATGAAAAAGTAGCAGATTTTATTTCGGAAACGGATTACGAGCTGTAAGCATGTATATGCATCTACTATATGGTTGCTTATGTAGAATTTTGTTATCCCTAATATGCATAACTTTGTTTTTAGGTGAAACCATTAGTTATGCTAACCTTTAATTATTTGATTGATGATTCCTAATCTGACCTCGATTTCGTACAGATCGTCTAACACAAGTGTGGTTCTAAAAACTATCCTTAATACGCCAATATCCAGTGGTCGCCAAAGTAACGGGCGTGAACAACCAACCCAAAAGTGAGTACTTTTTTATATGTATATGTGATGGTTCTGCTTTCTTGTAGTATTTATTTCATTTCGTTTTTTGACTAAGATACATTTATCGATTACATCATATTTTCTATGGGCTTAAATTTATTTTGGGTTTCTACAGGTCACCTGAGCCTTCAGGAACTACTGCGAATGAGTCAAAATCCAGCTCCATCAAAAGCAACAGCCATGTGAAACTAACCAGAAAGTGAGTAGTGTGGTTATAAGTGTGAAAACATTTATCCGATCTATCTATGTCGAGTTCTAGATTGTCGTCTCTCCTAGCTTTCCATTCTTGTTTTACTTCTCAGTCCTCCGTTTGTCATTTTGAAAGGGATTTGCGGCTGCACAAACTTGTTTTTGAGGATGATATACTGCCAGATGGGACCGAAGTGGGTTATTTTGTTGCTGGAAAGGTTAGATCTGCATGTCAAATGGCTTTTCTCCAACTCGTTAGTGTAACTTAATCAGCTCCAACGATTTCGTTCATTATGCAGAAAATGCTTGTCGGCTACAAGAAGGGATTTGGGATACATTGTTCTTGTTGCAACAAAGTGGTAAGCTATCTTTAATGTCTTCAAATGTTTTTTCCTTGCATGAAGTGCTCTGAATCAGCCTTTATATTTTTTATGAGACCAGGTCAGCCCTTCAGCGTTTGAGGCTCATGCTGGCTGTGCAAGTCGTCGGAAGCCGTAAGTACCTTGCAACTCTTTCCATATCTATGCTCTAGTTGTAATGTGTTTGTGCCAGTTGCACTGCTGCCTGTTTTTTCCCCCCATTTTCCTGTTATAACTACTCAATAGTAACTTCGTATAATAATTTGCTTGAAATACAAGAGACCCAGGATTGTTATAGTGAAACTACTTCGGAAACCTGAAAACAGGAACCATTCTTCTTATCTCTGGTTGCATACTGTATAGACAAAGAACATACACATCTATACCCATACGTTAGAAAATTACACATTAAACCTTGGTACTTTAAAATACCAAGTTTAGACTAAATATTATTAAAAGCCGTGGATCCCTGAGATCATTGATTGTGTAAATTACAGAAAAGGGTGTTGAATTAGCTAGCCGTTCTTTTATTGATGTTCAGGTTTCAGCACATTTATACAACCAATGGCGTATCTCTTCATGAACTATCAGTAGCACTGTCAATGGACCAGAAATTTTCCGTCCGTGAAAATGATGACATTTGCCGTATCTGTCAGGACGGGGGTGAACTCCTGTGTTGTGATACCTGTCCAAGATCATATCATATAGGTTCGTTCTTTTGTTGCAGATTTCTTTTTCCTTGTTGGAGTTCTTCTATTGCTATTTAGAGAGTATTTTTTGGAGCGTTAACTTAATCGAGCCTACTTCTCTGTTTTGGTTTTATCTAGTATGTGCTGGTTTATCAAACCTTCCGAATGAGAGGTGGTCCTGCAAATATTGTGTGAATATGATTGAGAGAGAGAAGTTCGTGGGGAGCAACCTTAACGCCGTTGCAGCTGGTAGAGTTAGTGGAGTTGATGCAATTGCTCAGATAGCCACAAGATGCATTCGAATTGTCAGCTCTCTTGTGAGTGAGCTCCCAAGTGTATGCGTGTTATGCAGGTGAATATCGATATTTTCTATTATGTCATGTATACCACAGTTGCCTTTCTTGTGTCCCGTCATGAGTTACCTAGCATCCTGACGACCTTATCGAAATTGTAATGCGGTAGTTTAATGAGGTCGTATTTGCATAGCGTGTTATCTCATGTTTCTTAATTTAAAGTTGCTTGAATATGTGTGGTTCAGAGATGCGTATACAATGGCTGCTTTCTCCTAGTTGAAACCGTTTCCTTCTGAGCTTGACCTTTCTTAATTTCTTTGTTCTTGCAGAGGCCATAGTTTTTGCAGGTTGGGCTTCAATTCTCGCACTGTGATACTCTGCGATCAGGTGTTTTGTTAGTCATTGTTATATTGCGATCTCTGCCTCTTAATTCTGCATTTGGTTTTCACCTTATTCCGTTTCTATATTTTCTCGTCAGTGTGAAAAGGAGTTCCATGTTGGCTGTTTGAAAGACCATAACATTGCTGATCTCAAGGTGCTCAACCTCTTTGCCTCTTGCTTTCTTTCTTTATTTCCTCTTGGATGATAGCTCATTACTAATCTCTTCCATCTTTGTTTATGTTTTAACAGGAGCTACCTAAAGATAAATGGTTTTGTTCCCTTGGGTGCAAAAAAATCAACACTTCATTAGGCGATCTGATAGTTCAAGGAGAAGAGAAGCTTAGTAACAGTATCCTGAATTTTATACGGAAGAAGCAAAAACCTAATGAAGAAAGCTGTCCAGATGACAATACCACTCCAAACATAAGATGGAGGATCCTTAGTGGAAAGTTGGACTCTTCGGAAGATACAAAAGAGTTTCTTAAGAAGGCACTTTTGATTCTTCATGTAACTCCCCTGCCACAATTCAAACTCCTCCGTACTTTTTTCCCTTCTATTTTTGTATGAAAGGTTTAACTCTTTGTCCATGGTCTGCTTCAGGAGCGGTTTGATCCTATCTGTGAATCTGGGACCAGGGGAGATCTCATTCCAGCCATGGTGTATGGGTAAGTGCAGATGATTGTAATGTCATATCTCTTTAGTGCATTATTATGCACTAGCTGATGAAAACCACTTTGTGTGTGTGTGAAACAGAAAGAAAGCAAAGGGCCATGATTTCAGTGGCATGTACTGCACCATGTTGACTGTGGAGTTAAGATTGTTCTTCTTTCTAGTTTATATTATTTTGTGAAGCCTACGGATTTCATCTTGTTAATTTTTGTTTTCTTTTTGTCTCGCTTGTGCAGTGAAGTGATTGTTTCCGTTGGAATCTTTAGGGTTTTAGGACCTGAACTTGCGGAACTCCCTCTGGTTGCTACCACTAGAGATTATCAAGGGAAGGTAATTATTAGCTTTGATGTTGACGAACCTTCTTTTTTTTTGTGTTCTTTGAGAGATTTGCCAAGAACCGATCTGCTTAAGTGTCACATTCATACACGGCTAAGTAACACTTTGATGCATCCGTGCCATATATAATCAAACGACCTGTTTTTGTTTCCTTTTTATTGTTTGGGGAGTTTAAGTTCTGTTTTTTGGATGTAGGGTTACTTCCAGTGCCTGTTTGATTGCATCGAGAGGCTGCTTGGGTCCCTAAACGTGAAAGAACTGGTGCTACCAGCAGCAGATGAAGCCAAATCCATATGGACTGACAAATTTGGTTTCACCAAGATGACCGAAGAGGAGGTATATCTATAAACATATATATAGCCTCCCAACTAAATCACGTGTCTCTGATACACGACTGTGTGTGTTGGTGGGTGTTTGTAGGTGAAAGAATGCAGAAAAGACTACTCGGTGATGGTGTTTCATGGAACATCAATGTTGAGAAAGAAGGTACCTGGAACGAGTAGTACTGTTGCTGACGTGAGTAAACCTGAGAAGGACGGTATGGAGGACTGAGTAAAGCTCAAGGTTATCTTTTTTGGTTTATGTGGAAGTGGGTGAATCGATATAGTTAGGTTTCAGTGATTCCTCATTTTATGCTTTGTATTTTTTTGGGTAGTAGTAGCCACGGATTAGTAGTGTACAGTTTTTTTCCCACCTAAGGGGTTGGTCTCATGTGTAGAATAGTAGTTAGAGAGACGAGGAAAGCTATTTTCCTAACTCGTTTCTTGGGATCTTATTACGATTGTATAAGTAGCTAATTTTTTGTAATGCCAAGAAGAAAATGAAAAATAATATGGCTTTCGTTTTCAAGCAACTCAGTTTCTTCTACCGCCCAGTACTAGATTGCCACCATTTGTTGTAGTGGGATGGAAGACAAAAAAACATCAATCAAAATAACTAATTCTGTCCGGTTATAGAGTGGGGGAATTGAATACACCGAACCGATTTGGTTAAGAATTTGAAAATTAACATAATTAAAAAAAAAAAATAGGGCATCCAGTACAATGAGAGCGGGAAGGAGCGCATCTAAAGGAATTTTAAACACCAAAAAAGCAAAGCAGACGTTGGCCTCTCTTCATCTCTTTATAATTACATCTCTCTCTTTCTCCTTCGATTCATTTCCGTTCGCACTGCTTATCAAGAAGGTTTGTTCGTTTCTTCTCGATTCCTCCTCGCTGTTTGGTTTGTGCTGACTCTCTCTTCGTTGTTAGGGTTTCGGATTGCTTTTGTAAGAAATGGGACAGATCCAGTACTCGGACAAATACACCGATGATACTTTTGAGTACAGGTCTGTTTTTTTTTTTAATTTTATTCTTCTCCTCCCATTTTTAAATTTGGAGCAGCTTTTGTTCGATTTCTAATAATAGCGTAATTGATTCTGACACAGGCACGTCGTACTTCCTCCTGAGGTTGCTAAGCTTCTACCTAAGAACCGTATTCTCACCGAAGTAAATTTCTATCTATCATCATTAGGGATTTGAATTTGTGACACTGATCTAATCCGATGCTTAGAATGATGCAGTGTTTTGAGATTTTTTTATAATATTGTGTGTTTTAAACAGAATGAGTGGCGTGGGATAGGAGTGCAGCAAAGCCGTGGATGGGTCCATTACGCAATTCATCGTCCTGAGCCTCACATCATGCTCTTCAGGAGGACTCTCAACTACCAGCAGCAGCAGCAGCAGAACCAACCCACCATGCCTAAGTAGCCTCACATCATGTTCCATTAGTTAATTATGTCTCTCGTAAACAAAGCTTTTTAAGAAAACACACTCTATGAAACCACGTTTATGTAAGAGTCTAATTGCTCTTTTCCTAGGCTTTGTTTGGATTCTCACGTTATGAACCACTTTTATCATTCATTTTATATACAACAGTATCGTTTCTCCTTGCTTCTGCTTGTTTAGAAAACTTCTACGCATTTTTGTGGTTTTGTTGTATTCGCATCTTTCTTTTGAGGAAGCCATATTTCCAATTCAACTAGTTTTTCTCTCTTATGGGAAGCGACTTATTTTCCCACCAGAACTATGACATAGTAATAAATGTACACAAAGTTTCGACCTCGTCCTAATTACACACCAAATAAGTATGACAACCCGATTTCACATACGACGAAAATTTGAAACCCGTTTCTCCCTAAACTTTGAAAATCAAACAAATACCACCAAATATCGATTTAAACCCGGTTAGTGTTTCCTAAACCTAAATTTAACCGATGAATAACGACTTAAACCAAAACATACCGATTAAAAATCCGATTAACCAACATAAAAATCCAGATCCGACTTAAACATATTAGAAACCTTAAATATCAATCTCTCTCTCGCGATTGTCATTGCTCTGATTCTCTCCAGTCAGGTAGCTTCGACATCTCCATCTCTGCATCTCTCTCTCTCTCTCTCTCTCTCTCTCTCTCTGTGTTTTTGTCTCT